>APFE030755926.1:0-10839 GCA_000404065.3 Pinus taeda
AATAAATAAACCCAACACATTCTGGTGTAGTCATCAATAAATGGCATCATATATTTATTTCCATTTGCAGAAGGAACAGGCATTGGACCACACAAATCTGAATGAATGAGTTCAATTTTTCTATGTTCTCTTGAATGTGAATCATGAAAATATTGTTCATTATGCTTTCCTAGAATGCAAGCATCACATTGCTTAAATTTCCTAGGAATTGTAGGCAAACGAGAAACACCATTTTTCTTCAACAAGTGGAGGCTGTCATAGTTCAAATGTCCAAGTCTAGGATGCCATAATAAACTTGATGGAAGTGTACCTTCTTCATGATGAATATTATATGAGAAATGTTGTGCATGAGCAGAGGTACCTTACAGCTTGAGAAGCCTCTCTTCTTCTATTCCCCTCATGACAAGTGAGTGGTCAGATGATTTTCTCACCTCAAGCTTGCCATCAAACATATGAATGGAGTGACCTTACTAGTGAATGTGGACCAAGGATAGCAAGTTTCTCTTTAGTTGTGGGAGATAGAGAACATGATGCAGAAGAAAGTCTAGAAGACCAGGCAATTGAAGCCTGATTGTGCCAAGCCACGATGGCTTGATTTTTGATTGGTATGCAAAGTATACTACTCCATCAACATTGTCAGTAAATTCTTCGAAAAATTCTTTTCTGTGAGTCATGTGGCAAGTTGCTCCTGAATCAAGCAACCAATCATTTTTTGAAGAAGCAAGCGAAGCATTATATAAATCTTCATTTATTCCAATATTACATTGTGCCACAACATAGTGAGCAGATTCAAGTGCTTTACCTTTGTTTGTATCATCAATTTTACCTTTCTGTTGGTTTCTTTGCTACTCAATTTTGTCCCATGGTAACTTGCGTGTAGAGGCATCATGTGATCCATTTCCTTTGTAGCGTATGCAATGCAAATCTGCCTTTTCTCCTTGAGAGTGTCTGCCCCCCTTGCCTCTGAAATATCTTCCTCTTCCTCTTCAACCACCTCTTCCTCTGGAAGAATCTTGAGCAAGATTGTTTTCTTTATGAGCAAGGCACACAGCCTCATAAGAAGATTCAGGGGCTATCTTCTTTCCAAAAGCTTTCTCTCTTTCAGCAAACTTTTTCATAAGAGAATCAAAGGTTATATCTTTAAGATTTCCATTTTCTTGCAATGACTCGAGATAATTGGAGTAAGTAGGATAAAGAGCCTTGAGAAAAGTGATAAGAGGAATATCAAATTCAACCTTAGTGGATTTGATATCACGCATTATAGATTTTACTTCGGATGCAAGAGCAAGAGGGTCATTATTTTGCAATTCAAGAGTGAAGAGTTTAATCATGAGTTGAACAACTTCAAGTGTAGAATGTGAATCATAGCATTCTTTCAACTTTTGTAAGGCTTCAAAAGTAGTTGAAAATGGCGAAATATGGCGCCTCACTTCTTCATCTACAGATACTGGGATTAATGCATAAGCTTTGCTCTTCTTGTTTTCCCAAATGACGAGCTCTTTGTCTGAGGTAGGATGTTCTAGCTCTTTATCTCCGTCTCCAACACACACTCCTTTCCACAACTCAATGAAAATAAGGGTGTGTTTTATCATCGGGACCACTCAAGATAGTTCTCCTTGCTAGTGAGAAATATTCCCACAATGGATATGATTGAATGCATTGTAAAATCTTGTACTGTAAAAACAATATACTTCTGCTAGCAAAAATGTGCTTCGGAATAATACAACCTTATCCTTCCTTCTTGATTAGGTAAGAATTTTATTTATATACAAAGAGTAAAATTGTATTCTATATAGAATGTCAACTGCTCAAATGCCTATCATAACTTGAATTCTGGTGTAATTGGAATTTTTCAAAAGAAAAATGGACTGATGTGTCAGACCAGGCAGTAACTCCTCAACACAAATTGATTTGTATATTGCATTCCTTCAGGTTGGTCTTTATTATATACATGAGAGAGACACTTTTCACTTCATCTCCCAATGACTGTTCATATTACTTACCATTTATTTACATTATATTCACCCAATCATGATGATTAGGTGTCAATGGTTAACAAGGATAATTGGCAAGTACCAACCATAATTCTTTGTTTGATTCTAAGGGAAATTGTGATCCTATAATTCACAATGCCTTTATAAGCACTCTTCCAAAAAAAATGATATTGTGAATGGTTCATTTAAAATGGAA
The DNA here is from genome assembly GCA_000404065.3 of Pinus taeda. Taxonomy (NCBI): domain Eukaryota; kingdom Viridiplantae; phylum Streptophyta; class Pinopsida; order Pinales; family Pinaceae; genus Pinus; species Pinus taeda. The sequence continues at coordinate 2,191 of APFE030755926.1, forward strand.
AAACCATACAATCATAGCTCTAAGTGCAAATATTATGAGTAATGTGCCTTAAAATTATAGGAAGCCAAAATTTATAGTTAAGTTCAAAGGGGAAACTCCTTTCGCAATGAATACAATGCATAAGACAAGATTTGAAGATCATAAGAGGAGGTTTCTTTGGTATATATAGGATATGAAGTGTACAATGAAAAATGTGTTATCCTACATAACAATATAACAATAGAAATGTAATAAATCAATATCATATTGCTTAATCACAGGTTTTATGGTTAATAGTTATACAAGTCCACATGTTATTCCCACTATCTACCCTTTTCGTGCTCATCACAAAAATTGAAAGTAAAATTATTTGATTTCATTTAGTTATTAATTTTTACTTATCTAGTCACCTCTACTTCATAATTTACTTCTTGATTGAAAATATAATTCAATTCCTAAATAGTCTCCTTACTTATTTGATTTCATTTACTTATTGATTTTTACTTATTTGGTCACCCAACTTAATAACTTACTTCAAAGATTATTGGCACACATAAGTACTAGTTTAATTTTGTCTTTTTTTCCTAATCCTATATTAATAAACCCTAATTTATAATCAGTTATTACTTAATTATTTTATTAAATAATTGATTTTAATCTTATTGATTTAAATTTATTTCAATTAGTATATCATTAACTCAATTTTTTCAGTTTCTTTCACTTTTTCTATTTTTATAATTTTTTAAGATTAAGAGTATTTTTGATTATAGTTGTTTGACATGTACTTTAATGCATTTTTTATATTAAAAATATTAATAAAAATAAAAAATAAATTAAACCTGAATATTTTAACATTAATTGTAACTAATACATGAGTGAGTATATATAAAATAAATAATTATAATTTTAAAACCCAATCTGTTTCATAGTACATTGGATCTAGAATTTTGAAGATATTTTTAACTCCTGAAACTTTAGGTATTTCATGAAATTCATATATATGTATATATAGAATTTAAAATCAATTTGTTCCACAACATATGATAGATAAACACATAATAGATAATACATGATATATAATTTTGAAATTTTTTTAAATATGAAACTTCCATATATCTGAAGTTCAATGCAAATTAAGTATCTGTTTAGTTGTCGCTATTTAACATGTCTATGTTAATAAAATATATATATAAATTTGTAACATAAATAAAATAAAAAAACGTTCACTTGACCATGAGACGTAATCAACTTATACCACAAATAAAAATAGAAATAGGTTGGGGATTGCCCTAAGATATATAAACGCATAAAACGTCAATCCATACATTCAAGGATTCTAACTCTTGAGTTTTATTGAATGATCCATAGACTGAAGGATTTCTAACTCTTGAGTTTTATTGAATGATCCCATCGTTTCCCTGTTAGTCCCTAAGATGGTGAACAGTACTTCTGGATTGACAATTATGGAAAATCCCTATGCCTCTCTTGTAGAAACAGAAGATAATAAAAGACATGGTAGCCAAAGAATTCAAGACATAGTAGCCAAAGTAGCCAAACTACAAATGGCAATTGTGGAGAATACCTGTGCCAAAGTACAATCTGCCACACGCAAAAAGCTACCAATGGGTGAGTGATATACTGCACTTTTCTGGCTGTTAATGAATATGGGAAACGGACAGTGGAGAGGCCCACCTTATTCTTCTCGTTGATAATGTGCTGTTAGCAAACTGGACGCCTAGCAATTTGGATAAGATTATCATATTGGATATTCATCACTCTCAGTATCTTCTTTCATTGAAACATTTGCTGGCCATTCTTCACAGTGACAACATAGTGCAGGAAAACCAAAAACAGGTGAGCCAATACCTGGCTATCCAGATGGGCATTTGGTAGATTTAGTTGGCATTTCTTTACGTTGGATGGTTCCATAGAAGATCTCAATCTTAATCTCTTTCCAGAAGTCCTTCCAAACAACGGTAGCTCTCTGTATCTTGAAGCCATTGTATAAACATGTTAGGTTTTGGAATTTTGTGGCTATATTTTTTTGGGAAATTTTCCGATAAAATAGTGTATAGGATTAAGGCACAAATTCCGATGGGTGAGTGATATGGGCGTACGATCCATCCGTGCCTCCTGTTCAGCAAAAATATATCATTGCCTTCAACTGCACTTTTCTGCCCGTTATTGAATACGGGAAACGGATAGTGGAGAGGCCCACCTTATTTTTCATGACTCACTGCCGAACTGGTCTCGTTGACAATGTGTTGTTACCAAACTGGACGCCTAGCAATTTGAATAGGAGTATAATATAATCATGTTAGGTTTTGGAATTTTGTGTCCATTATATAATCATGTTAGGTTTTGGAATTCTGTGTCCATATTTTTTGGGGCAATTTTTTGATAGAACCATGTATTTTCTAGATACATATTTTTTATTATTATTATTTATGAAAAATTGTAATTAATTTATTTTATTTTATTTTTTATCAATTAAGATAAATTTTTAATTACATATATAAATTTAAAACTCTTAAAATATTCACACTATAAAAAAATCTAAACTCAGATTTATAATTCTAAAAATCTGGTCTACTTCTAAAAATATAACAAAAACCCCTCCAAAATATAAAAAAAATAAACTGGTTAAAAATGTTCAACTTTGTATTTATTTATACTTTTTTATTGCATTAAATATTTATAATGCTAAATAAGTGTTTCAAGCAATTTCCATGAAAGTGAAATAAATATTTATAGTTAATAGTTAACTTATTCAAATTCACTCACTGACTCAAGCTAGAACCATTTGGATCAAAAAGGTGGACCGGATTATAATATATCTATATATATATGGTTATTAATGTTTTTGGAATAATATTGAATGAATGATGATTAATGTTGTTGAATAATATTTATATTCAAAATTTAGAATATATATTTTGATCATTTTCGTTTTAGTTGTTGAGGGTGCACCAACATTTTGCATTTTTGAAACCCAAATGACAGTTGTTCCACTTACAGTGAACACATACCTTGTTGTGCTCCTCATATTATTTCTATCACTTGCCATATTTACATCAACATATCCCTATAGAGCAATGTTTGAACCATCCAAGCATAATGCTTGATTTGTGGTACCTCTCAAATACTTAAGAATCCACTTCAGTGTCGATCTAGATTTAAAGATGAATGCAACAAATTAGAAATATAATCATAAATTCAAAGATACATTGGAAATAACACTTCATTTCATTAATATCAAACACTGAAATATGGTTACAAACACAATGGAAATAAGACTAGCTCGGGCGATGGTAGTTTATCTCTGAGAAGAGATATGGCGGCCACATGCCTCTGAACCGCATTACAATAAGGATGAAGGACCTTTTTATAATTGAACAATAAGAGAAAGCCCTAACAACCAAAACCCTAACCTAAGGAGATCTAACATGAAGAGTTTATGGGCCCCATTGAGGTGAGTTGGACAACCAACTTCCCAGGGTGGTGACATGGTCATATTATCTCCGTGTGACGTGCATGATAACCTATTGGAAAGATCTCTACGAGGACTACAATGTAAAAGTCAATTTTAGGCAATCCATCGTTGGTGGTAGATTGCCAAAAAAATGTTGTTTAGGGCCTCAAAACAGCTCTGAAAGTTTAGGACCCGAAAAACTGCTAAAAATAGTAAATTATGCTACAACTAAGGAAACTAAAAAACTGAAAGAAATAATGGTGGGGTCGAAGTGGAATTGGCAAGTGGCCACCAATATCTACCTAAATCATTCCTCCCCCCTTAGAAAGCAATGCTCCCCATTGCATTGAGTTCCTCCATGAGATGAGGAAACTTCTACTAAACTTGGTCCCTAGTGAGCCACTTGCCTTGATCAAGGAGTTGACCTTCTTTTAAAACTCAATATAATTGGATCTTCTGCTGGCGAGTGTTCTTGATCTGCATGTCCATTATCTAATCAGTTGCGGCTTGCTCCATGCAATCTGAATTTAACTTTGTAGGTGTGAGTTGTTTTGCAACGTGTGATGTGTCCGGCAATGGTGGGAAGTATGGTCGAAGACAGTCCACATTGAATATTGGGTTCAGGCCAAGGAATGGGGTAATGTTGAGCTCAAATGCATTATCACCCACAACCTTGGTAATGGTGTAAGGACCATATCGGAGTGGTATGAGTTTACGATAGGCTCCGGTAAGGCGTTCCTTCTACAAATGCAACCAGACTTTGTCACCCACCCAAAACTTGTGTGGCACCCAATGTTGATCATGTTGCTTCTTGTACTTGGCATTGGATTTCTCTAGAATGTCATGGACTTATTGGCGGATATGTTGGATGTGATGAATGAAGTTGTTTGCCTTATCAACTTCCGAATGGACATGAGCTAAATCTTCTTGAGTAGCTACAAATGGTATGGCCACATCAATGGGACATAGTGGTTGGAATCCCAAGCCCACCTAAAAAGGACTGTTGCTACTCAAGTAGTGGAGAGGCCACTTATAGTTGTGCTAGACATAGGGAAGGCTCTCATCCCATTTGTGTGGATGCTTTGAGTTGTACATGCACATAATGTGTACGATCATCTTGTTGATGACCTCTATCTGGTCATCAGTTTGGGGATGGAAAGTTATGGACTTAGTGAGCTTGGCGTCCAGCATTGACTAGAGATAGGACCAAAATGTACTGAGGAAGTTGTTGTACCAATCTAAGATGATAGACTGTGGGATCCCAAACTGTACCCACAGTCATTGAAAGAAGAGTTTAGCAGTTGCTTCTGCTATGATATTATTCTTGCAGGCCACTGGAATGGCTATCTTCAAGAATCTGTCGACGACCACAAAAGCATAGTAGACACCATGCTTAGTAGAAGGAAGGCCCAACATGTAATCCATGGAGATGGATTCCCAAGGTTGACTAGGGGTAGGCAGCGAAGTTAGAGTACTTGCTTCTTGATGGTTGGTTTGGAAATGGCGTAGGCAATGAAGGATCTGATGTACTATGTGACATCCTATCAAAGATTTAACAAGTAGATAGACTTATGTAGCACTGCTACTATTTTCTCAACCCCAAAATGCCCAACAACTTGACTGTACTGCACTTCCCAAATCATCTAGGCTCGCTTGCTTGAAGGAACCCAAAGTTGTCCGAGGTGGCATAGCACGACAACCTGGAGGTGAAAAATTGGAACTTTTTGACCCTCCAAGATCATCTGGTATGTGTGGCTGAACCTTGGGTCACTTTTGTAGAGAAGTGGTTAATCAGAAGTCGCGTGCCCACAAGATTTGACCATGGTGATTAACGCCATGATCGGTGGTCGACTAAGGTAGTATGCAACATTATTGGTCCTACCCTTCTTATACATGATATTCAAATGGAACTATTGCAAGTATGTGGACCACTGTTGATGACTATCATTCTATAACTTCCCTTGCATTTGTATGAACTATAGGGGTCGGTGGTCTATCTGGATGACTGTTTCCTTCCCCAAAATGAAATTTGGTCCTTTGCTCATGTCAGTTAAGAAGGTCTCCATTGACTTCTTGTTGGTGGGTCTTCTCTGATTAACTCCAATAAATTGCTCTGAGAGTAGGCCTAGAAGCTCGCCCTGGCCCTATTTACATAATTGATATACAACATTGTGCGCAACATCAATCAGTATCATGGGTCTTTGACTAAGTGATTTCCCTTGTCTTCAACATCAACTTACATTATCACACATTGGGATTCATGCAGTACCTTGGTTTCCATTTCACCCTATTGGCAAATTCCTCAATTCTGTGTCAGATTTCATGGTTGATTGATTCAAATGGTTGTTATCATGTGCTAGCCACATATTGTGTACACAGAAAACATACTTGGTAATATTTATTTCATCTCTTTTCATCCAAGTTCTTCAAAATTATTGGTCTACGGTTTATACTCATGATGGTTGATGTGGGATGCCTTAATTCCTTCCTTCCATTAGATCTTACCCATTGATTACAACCTCTTTCTCTCGTACTAATATCTAAAGTCCTTTTTCTAGTACCTTAGGGTTTGTAGTCATCACTGGCAGAATCCTTCACTATCAAAAATGAGAATACATTAATGTATCATGATTGATATATTCTCTTCAGTGTTTGACTTCAACACATTTATTCACACATGTTATATTGTAGTTTGATACCTTGACTATCATCATCATTATCGGTGAGTTGTTTCACATTAGTTAACGATATACATCAATGATTAGTAATCAATCGATTTCTGACATGGTTGAGCTCATTTATTCCCATAGTGTAGAAATGTACCATATGTAGTTGGTAAAGACCTCAAGTCATTTCAACATCTTGGTTCACTTGCTAGTTCCTTCAATTTTCGACCAATGTTACTAGCCATCATTATATGTTACAGTTCATCTCAATGGCATTCCATATGTTGACACCCAAATTGTATGCAATACCATTATTGAACCTATATGACACGATACTATTATTAGGATCAGTTATGCATCATCAATGATCATACATTCTTCGAGCATCATTGATCAGCTCTTCTTCTATACGTGATATTGAGACATTGTTCCGATATGTTCCTATGCGACTATGGTCCAAAAATCCACTATGTACTCTCGAGTCTTATTTGTACACTTTTATATACATGATTGATCTTCTTTTTACTTAATCAACGAACATTCTTTACCATTTAGGAGCATCAGTATGCCATTGTCAGACATGAGCCTTATTTTTTATTCCTTCTACAAGTATTCAGCGGGTTATAATTTGGTGATATCCTCTCAAGTTGTCAAATGATCTCTCTTTGTACTTAATACTTTTCGGCCATGATGTGACCCTCATGCCATATATTAGGGGGCATCTATTATAACATCATTCAACACTCTTGTAGTTATGATGCTTTGATATGGCCTTGGGTAGCCCTTTCCCATTCAGACTTGATCATTTATTAAAAAACAACATTTCCAACTCCATACGCGACTCTTCCCTTACAAACTTATCCACTCACAATTGTGCCATAATACAAAACCCATATACATAATTTAAAATATGCAAAAATAAAAATATTTCCTATTTATCATGTGAAATTTACAGGTTTTGCTGAAATCCCACCTCCAGAATCCCTCGGCCTAACTAAATCAACTGATTTTTGGTGATATGTATACACCTCATGGGAATTCCTAAACCATATAAGGAGATATGATATCGACAATATAGTCCTTTTGTCCCTAGATCAATTCTCATGTTTCCTATGCCTCTTGCACTCCCATTCATATGAAACCCGTGTTTCCTTGTAGAGATGTTCATCTTCCATTATATGAGATCCTTTTTCACATGATTGAGAGGTGCTATTTGAGACCTAGACTAGATGGATCAAGGGGAAGGTTTTGTTGGTGCTATGGTCATATCATATTCTATTCTTCCACTCCTATTTCCTGATATCAATAAAGAAGCTCTATCGTGTTCCTCAAATGTTACGATCTCATGTTTTTATGATTCATTTCTAATATATAATGATTTATATGTTGATGCTTGATGATCTAACATGTTTAGTATGAATTCACTTTGAACTACTTTTTATGTATATACTTCTATGAATTGTGTTGCAGGTTTGATCACTTTTGAGGAACCAGTGGGTTTAGACCCTATGGGATTGACATCAAAACTAGGACCTACGGGTACTACTCTCAAACCTAAATTTAATATTTTTCATAGTTTTGTTGCTTGAACGTATGCTTCTTGTTGATAGTTTTCCTTCGATTTGTTGAGGTTGTGAATGCTTACCTTAGGGAAGTTTTTCCCATAAACACTAGTGTTACAAGTCATTTTTTCACATTCAAACAGTTAGCCATGAAATTGAATCTGTCATCATCAACTAACACCTTGCAATCATCCCTTACAAAGACAAAAGTATCCATTTTCTATAAGTAACAAGAATCCTAGATACGTTGGAAAAAATCCATAAAGTTGTGGATCATCACACTTGTCCTTAAGACAACCTATGATGACACAGTTTGCATATATGCAACCTGTGTCAACCATCGCATGTTGATTTCACAAAATGTATGATGATAAATATAAATGAGTAGAAAAAAAAAATAAAAAATCTAAGGTTATGTCCCTTGAAGCTTCGGGAGTCGTTTTAACTATTTACTATTGGATCAGAGGTCAAAATCCTAGTATTGAGGTATTATCTCTTATCTCCTAGTACATGGCCCTATCTAAAGCGAATCTAAGCTCTACAATGGTAAATCCAAAACCACCTCATTTACCTTGTAAATCTAGCACCTTCCATGAAGTGAGGGTTAGATTTTGGAGACTCTGAATTATGCCATTATGCTTCCCTTTTGTGTGAGGTCCATGATCCATACATGTGCTTGAGGTGTGATTGAAGGCTTGCTATTGTGGAAAAGGAAGGATAAGATAACTAGAAGAGATCTCTAAGTAGAGGCCCACAAGTGTTGTAATATTTTCCTGCCTTTATTAATACGAAGGTGGCTTGTCTCAATTATGCATATGTAGAAAATGAATCCTTGACTTATTTTTTAGAGTTGGTTGTATATGTTATTTTCTATCTTTTGGTTCTCTTACTTATTTTCGATCATTTATAGGTTCCACTTTTAGGAATTGGAGTTGGAGTTGAGCCTAACAGGCAAGGAGAAGGAGGAAGA
>APFE030755930.1:0-32467 GCA_000404065.3 Pinus taeda
TTGGACGATATAGTGGTTTACAGTGACAACATGGAGGATCATAAGAAGCACTTGGCGATGGTTTTCAAGGCACTGAGGGAGAATCAATTGTTCTTGAAGAAGTCTAAGTGTGTGTTTGCTCAGACCGAGATTCCATTCCTTGGGCATATTTTTGGTCAGGGGTACATACGGATGGAGCCGAGCAGGGTGAAGGCTATCGAGGACTGGGTTGAACTGAAGATTGTCCATGAGATGAGGGTGTTCTTGGGCATGACCAACTACCAACGGAAGTTTGTAGAAGGTTACTCCAAGGTAACATCGGCACTGACAGACCTACTGAAAAAGGAAGAGAGGTGGTGTTCGACGGAGAAATGTCAAAAGGCATTTGATGACTTCAAAAGAAGGATGGTTACAACACCGATACTGAAGTTGCCTGACTTCGGGAGACCGTTTGAGGTACACACTGATGCTTCAGATTTTTCCATAGGAGGGGTTCTTATGCAGGATGGGCATCCGGTGGCCTATGAGAGTCGGAAGTTGCAGGATAGAGAGTGGAGGTATCAGGTTCATGAGAAGGAGATGATTGTGATCATCCATTGTCTTCATGTATGGAGGCATTACCTGATTGGGAAGTCATTTGTTGTCAAGACTGACAACATTGTAGCAAGTTATTTTTCATCACAACCGAAGCTTTCTGCGAAGCAAGCTCGTTGGCGGGACTTCTTGGCAGAATTCGACATGTCTATTGAGTATAGACCGGGTAGACACAATGCACTAGCAGATGCCCTTAGTAGAAAGGGACAACTTGCAGCATTGGAGGGTGAATACCTGGCAGCAAGGAATATAAGTCGAATTCAGATGTCGGAAGAGATGCAAAACAAACTGAAGGAAAGTGTGGAAACCAATACTTTGGCGCAGAATATAGTGAAGTAGATAAAGGAAGGGAAGACACGAAAGTTCTTTCTACGGGACGGTTACTTGTTCTCTGGAAACCGACTCTATGTTCCAAAGACATCTGGTCTTAGGAGGCACCTCTTGAAGGAGTGCCACGATTCTCCATAGGCTGGCCACCTAGGGCAGCGTCATTCTTTGGCATTGTTGGAGAGAGGGTTCTTTTGGGAGAAGATGCGGGACGAGATGGAGGAGTATGTATATACGTGCATCATTTGTCAATAGGACAAATCAGATACACATAGGCAAGGAGGACTGTTGCAGCCTTTACCTATTCCAGAGAGGCCATGGATGAGTGTCTCAATGGACTTCATTGTTCAGTTACCACAGGTGCAGGGGTATAATGGGATTATGGTCGTGGTTGATCGTTTTTCCAAGTATGTTGTCTTTGTTTCGACAAAGATACCTTATGGAGCCGAGCGGACTGTGGAGTTGTTCTTTAAGAACATAGTGAAGTATTGGGGGATGCCGTTGAGTATCGTGTCGGATAGAGATCCGTGGTTTACAGGGAGATTTTGGACCACATTGTTCAAGTTAGTTGGGACAGAGTTGTTGAGGAGTTCTAGCTACCATCCGCAGACAGATGGGTAGACTGAGCGTATCAACGCATTGCTAGAGGACTACTTAAGACATTATGTGATGGTTGATCAGAAGAATTGGCCCGAACTCTTGGATATTGCTCAGTTTAGCTACAATATTCAAAAGAGTTCTGCGACGGGGTACAGTCCATTTGAGTTGGTGAATGGGCAGATGCCAGTTGCACCGCACACCGTTGAGACCACAGGTTTTTTGAAGAGTCCTCATGCGAAGAGGTTCATGAAGGCTTGGGAGGAGACCTTGGAGTTGGCATGGTTGTGTTTGCACGATGTTGCAAGGAGAATGAAGAAGTATGCTGATAGGGGAAGACGGGATCTACACTTCAGTGTGGGAGATATGGTGTTTCTCAGGATTACCAGAGAGTATTTTCAGCTAGCTAAGGGGACAGCTGCCAAACTGACACGGAAGTATGAGGGACCATTTCAGGTGAAGAAGTGAGTGGTGTAGGTTGCTTACGAGCTAGAGCTTCCACACCATATGCACATGAAGCATCCCGTTTTTCACGTTAGTCAGTTGAAGAGATGCATACTTGATTCAGACCATCTAGAGAGAGATGAACCACCGAGAGGACCAGCTGGGATAGTGGACAAACCAGGCTTGGAGTTGGAGAAGATTTTGAGCTACCTGACTACAAGGATTGGTTGCCACCAGAAATGGGAGTACCTTATCAGATGGAAGGGAGCACCGGAAGAGGAGAGTTGGGAATCGGAGGAATCACTTTGGAGATGGAAGAGGAAGATTGCGAGATTTGAATGGAGGGTACTTAGACGAGCGGAATTGTCGAGGGTGACAATGATTTCTAGTGGGGGAGGATGTAACGCCTTGCAGCTCCGGGCGAGGGCGCGTGCCACTCTCATCACGAAATGCGACTAATTATGGGTTGTGCGAGCGTTCCGTCGTGCGAAGGACGAACCTTGCGCACGTTTATGAGAAGGGTGCTCACACATATATATGGCGAGTCGAGGAGAACTCATTTGGACAGCCGACCGATACGCAACAACGGATGGAGGGCGAGCTGGTAGGGCGGTCCCGCACCATGGGTGGGCTGACCATGTTAAAGCTTCGCATTACGTTCGGAAGGGGCGCGAGGTTGGAGGATTTTGGAGGTCGGCCGAACGATGGCCACACCTCCGCACAATGGTATAAACACATGAGTTGAGTGCTCATTTGGGGAATCAACCTTGGCTCATCGGAAGTCATACGAAGTGCACAAAGGGTGAACGAAGCCACAGCAAAGGGCAATGCATATGCGCCCGCCCGCCGGGTGACTATACACGGGTTTTGGCACTTGTTAAACATTTCGGTGAAGGCGTGGTGGAGGGCGCGTTCAGGCGCCCGCTCGCCGAGTCGGTTGGCACATCTTGGTTGTGCACGGGCGCGGGTAGTGCATGGGCGCACCCGCCCATTCAACAAAAGACTTGCGCATTGTATTATTGTTGTATTTGGTGAAAGGCGTTGGCACGACCACCGTGCACTCTTGCACGGGCGGGCGCCCGCCTTGGGTTGTAACGCCGGTGGAGCGTTGCTTCTGGCCAATGTAAAATTCTTCTCATATAATAAAAGAAAGTTTATTTTGCATATTCTTGTTGTTCTTGGTTATCATTTACCATGTTATTATAATGGATTCCGCACATTATAATTATAATTGAAGTTTATATGCATGAATGAAGGCGTAGTTCGTAAGGTAGCATAACTATGGAAACGGTTGGTTTCTTAGGCGGTGCTGCACCTGCTCAACTTAAGAAAAAAAGAGTTTGGGGCGTGACACATATAGTTGGGTCGTCACACCAGCTATACAGGGTCTTCCTCAAAGATATCCTCTTCGATCCTTGTGGAAGACTCTTCTATTTCTTCCTCGCTATCGATGATAACAGTTTTACCTTTTTCCTTCATTGTGGACTTGCCAACCTGCAGGCGTCATGGCGACTGCCGAACTAATTCTAGGAGTGGAGGTTTCTTCTTAGTCTTCGGCGTCTGTGGAGATTTAAAGTGTTCTGCTTCCTGCGGCAACTCTGGCTATGGACTATCGGCGGTAGGCCTTTCAGCTTTCAAGATGACATCTTTGTATTGTTGTGGCAATGCCAGAAACCACAGACTATTTTCAACTTCCTCGTTGCTCATGAAGTAGGTAATACGGGCCGATTTTCTTGTCGGATAGTATGATGTGGTGGTGTGACCTTTGTGCTATTTTTATATCTATTGAACCCGAAAACTAGCGTCTTGTTCTTGTGATAGCTCATAAATGCGATTTGGATAGTTATGATTTTGCCTTAATGGTCCACCGCTTGCTTCAAGGTGTTATAAATGTGCCATCATACCATGAGCAATATCTTTAACGATCACTTTCCATCTTTCCTTTGCAGTCGCGAATCCCGAAGGTCGTAGATGTGGTTTCTCTAGGGGGTCAGTGGTCGTATTGCGCCATTATACAGTAGCTCGTTTTATAGTCGCACACCCTCTTCCAACTGCTCGGGGTGTTGGGACTAAACCCTTGACGGATAGTTAGAAGGGTGAACCCTTCTTGCAGGTCTCCCAGTTCCTCACTACCTCGGGTCGTGAGCATCCTAGCTGTCCTCCTACTTTCATCACGAAAGTATGGTGTGCATGCCCCTATGGCTTCTGGTGCAGCCCTATCAAGGTAGCAAAGCCAGCCATGTTGGTTTCCTTGGAACATTCCTTTTCGTCATCTAGAGCAGCTACTTCTACTTGAAGTTTCTCAATGGCTTTGTCCAACTTCATACTATGGTCACAGATTCGGGCCTCAGTTTGTTTGAACTCATCAAGTCGTCATTCTGCATGCCAAATGGCAGCCCACAATTGTTGAACCATGTCGCGGACATCGTCTTTACTGGGAGAAGTTATGCCTATAGTGGCTTATTGGGTCGTATGGGGGAGTTTTCTTCTAGCCTGATGATCCTGTGGTCCACTCTAGTTTGTTTGAGGTGTCAGTCGTCCACCATAAACCCGTACTCTTCGTGCTACTGTTCTGTGCCAACTTAATTGCAATGCATATCTTCCAATTTGGAGTCGAAACTTTCTCGTGGATCTAAGCTCCCCCGATCCTTCTATCGGTGCACGTGCCCTGTCTACCAACGCACTGGGTAGTTCCTGTACTACACATGTGAGCTAGTCTTCAGTCATCAAGTCCTACTCTTTCAGGTGGTGTCTTTCTTCACATTGTGGCGATTGAGTCACCCTATTACAGTTGAGTGTTGTAACTCCCTGCAATCGATTCTACCAGTGCTATGTCTCTTTCTTAGAATCGATAGTGTAGATACTCTCACGTTCCCATGAGGTTCTCCTATTATTGTTGTAATGCATCTGACTAGGGTTCTGCGTCGTTATCTGATAAATGCAATCTATTTCATCATTACTTTCCTTATCATGGATAGGTTCTATGTAGCGCTCCCCTTCCGCTGGGTCCAACAGAACTACCATGTGAAGTGACTTCGTTTCGAAGGTCAACATGCACATTTTCAAGTTGACGATTCCTTTCATGTTGATGGCCCAATCAATCCCAAGCAAAGTAGTGTAAGGATTACCATCATCGATAAGCTCTATGACTTCGAAGTCAATCTGGGTCGTTACACCATCGATATCCACCATCACCCCATGGAATTGGCCCACTGGTAATATTTTTTGCTGGTTAGCCATCCGTAGTTGAATCGGGGACCATTGCAGTATGGGCTTGCCTATATGCTCCCAAGTTTGCTTAGGTAGTATATTTGCATCCGAGCCTAAATCCAGGATGACTTGATCCATCTCATAATCTCCTATTTGTGCCATCATTCTCATTTCTCGTCCAATGCATAAAGCATGTTGTCCTATCATCCGGACCACCTGGGGTTCGCTAAACTCAATGCTCTTGGTAATCAACTCCTGTAGTCCTTGGACAGCCTTCTGATTCCGCAGCAATTTCATGTATCAAGAAAGGAGGTGATCATATGGCGGTCCATTTTGGCTTCCATTTGGTTCTTCTCACCTGAGGTAGGGACTTTCATGAAGCTCAGTGGATCTTCATTTGGCCCCGCCCTTCCTTGCTTTAATTCAATAGTACGGTTCCCCATAGGTAGGTCACCTCGCTCCCCTCCTGTGTTCCTTCCTTTCGTTGCACCATTCCTTCGCGCCATGTTTATACTAGTGTCCTCTTCACAGGGTTCCGCAGGCATCATCTGGACATTCTGGGTTGGCGGAGGTTGAAGCACCCCTTTCACGTTTAATTCGGCAAGAAATGTTGGACAATCTACCAATTCATGATCGAATTGTTCGCAATAAGGACATGAGATCCTAATTGGGTTAGTGCACTTGCGAGCATAGTGTCCTTGTTCACCACAATTATAACAAGTTATCTGTCTGCGACCTCGACCAGGTCCCCATCCTCTTCCTCGACCTCGTCCTTGAAATCCTCCCCGTGTTTGAACCTGTACCCTGTAGGCTGGGGTCCATTCCATCATTCGGGTGTAACTTCGACACGTTCACTCATTGTGTCCTATTGATCGAAAAAAATTAGAATATAACGGTTGTGAGGTCTGCATATACTTCTGTAATAAATGGCGGTTATCTGTTGCATGTTTCCCTCCCACCTGGAAAATCATGCACCAGAGTGCAAGTGTGGCATTTTGTCTTGTTTGGACTTCCATTTTTAATGGCATTGGGCCTGCTCCTGCCAGATAGTTTGTGAAGACCAGGCAATGGTCTTTGTCATGTGCGTGGCTTTTACATTTAATGCACCATGCCTTTGGTTGTACCCCTGATCGAGACATTCTTCCTTGCTTCAAGATTTGTACTTCCAAACTTATGTTCTAAAGTTTCACATGGAGTTGCTGAACTCCCAACCCTGGGTTTGGAATCGAGGTCGTGTATAACCTCATAGCTGTCTCTAGTGCCTCAGCCTCGGTTGAGATCTTTTGTTGTGACAGAGCCTTCCTTAGATGGGGTGTTAACAATGCCACAAACCATGCACAATGTTGTCCATCGGTCAACGTCATCTTAGCTTTGCGAATAGTACTCTTTAATCTTTGGTCTAGATCCCACAGGGTTTCACCAAGCAACATTGCTATTTCCTTGAACCTAATGATCAATTGGTTCTCAGACTTTGGTCAGCCAAACTCCTTATTAAGCACATCCTGTATAGATGCTAGTCCTTCATTCGGATGGTCGATTGAGTGTTTTATGTACCATGTTAGCGCGTGGTCCTAGAGTGCACTGACTAGTGTAGCCTTTTTGATGTTTTCATCTGTTATACCTTGTGCGTCCCATACAGAGTTTATCACAAACCAAAAAAAGCTTGGATCTTCATTCTCTATACCTTGAAAGGTTGGTAACTTGACTGCAACCACCATCCCTATTCTAGGAGGTGGTGGAAGAGGTGGTGAGGGTTGAGGTGGTGTGGACAGACGTGACATGGGTGATGGGGGTGATGGCGTAGATCGGGTTGGTATCAGCAGAAGGCGTTCTGTAATCAACTGGATTGCACTTCTGGGCAAGAACCTAGTGAGATCTTCCTCTCTTTCCCATGAGATAGAAATTAGAGGATTGTTCCCTGCTCCTCCCACTCCTCGGTAACCTCTTCCACTCCGTGCTACCCCAAACATTAATGTATGCGCATAACCGATTTTTTGCACAACAACATCTTAATCCAAGTATTTAATGACTTGATGTAACGACCCCGCTCTCCTTGAAGAAATTGTCTTTCCGCTTCGTTGTAGCTTACAGTGGTATCTATTGTGAATTCAATGATAAATCCTCCAATGATTCGATCTACCCAGTGATTGACTGCATGCGCAAGTTTGTCTTCAGTGGCTTCTAGTCTATGCACCAGTTCTAGGGTCCACACTATCGGGTGGTCTAATCTGCACCTTCCCATGCTATCAGCTAACTTTGCAATCCACTCATAAAATTCTATTGGGAATGTTACGAAGAAGATCTCATGTATGCCTGTGAGGATATAGTGATCCAACCACTATTCCTCTAATATCTATGAGTTCCTGTTTTCCTGAACCGCAAACTCGTGGAGTTTCAGATCCCACCAATCTTTGAGCTCTTTCTTTGTAGGATTCTAGTGTTCCCACATTAGACACCCCTTAAGCAGATCCCGGTCCCAGCAATGGAACCATTTGTTGGCTTATATGGGCTTGACCCAGGTTTGAAAGAATTATTTAGCCAAACAAATCCCGCATCTACCGGCCCTTTTGGCAATAGCCCACGAAGCGCGGACTGAGGTCTCACCCGAGGTAGCAGGGGAGGGTGTTGGAACTAGGTTTTCGCACCCTGGAGATGTCTTGGATGTGGTTTGGGGCTCGAGCACTGTTCTGTAGCCTCATGCTATGCCAGATCCATGCAGATCGGAATACCCTTATCGCGCTTATTACAGATGGAATCACTCATTACTGGTTTGATCTAGTTAAAACGGTTTTTAAGCAAACATTTATTACTTTTGGTTACTTTGTGCATCAAGATTAAACTAGTTCACATGAATTCAACCGCAGCAAATGCAAAAATCATAACAGTTTATTTATTATAAAAGAGTATAGTCACAATCAACACACACTTCAGAAGAAACTTATCTTTATTATCAATCTTCAAGAATACGTCCAGATCCACCCTATGCACTCAGTTGTAGGGGTCCGTGCACACAGCTGCGGACTTTCCAGGCCTCTACACACACAACTGCAGAGCCTCTACCTTCTGCCCTACTCCCTCGACTCGGACTTACAACTGCTCTTAGACTATTCACCCATTACATCATAGAATCAAAAATCCAAAACTGAACTGCCTTTCCCTCATAGAGCCTCGCTCTATTTATACTTTCCCTTGGCCCGTGATCCCACTGCGGGCCGACTCTATTACTATTTCTTTACAATATTTTCAGGCAGACTACCCTTTGACTCAACCTCCTATAGCTCACACTCCGTGCTTTCCCCGGAATCTTTTATCCTAATATTACCCAAAATTCTAGGCTTCGCACCCCATACTCGTTCCGCGGGGCTTTCGCTACCCAACAGTTACTATGACTAGTGAGGCATGATCGGGGGATTGATCTTTCGATTACTTGGGTAGACAAGGGTTTGCCATCATGCTTTTTTCTAATTGTGTTACCACCCATTGACTACAAATTAAATACTAATTAAATTAAATTTCTTTAAATTTTTTTCTTTTGATTTTCTAAAAAATTGATATAATTGAAAGATTGTAACTTGATTTTCCTTTTTATCGATATGATTTAAGCATTGTAATATGTTTTTTTTGCATATAAATATTTCTAATTACAATTTATTTAATTAGTGGATTTAAAAATTTGTATATAGTTATATAACAATAATATCAAAATTATATGAAATTTATTTTTAATATAAAATAAAAAATATAAATATAATTTAATAAATTATTTAATAAATATTAAAAAAATATTTATAACAAATAAGATTAAATAATTACAATATTTTTATAATTATAAATTAAAAATTTAATTATAATATCATATTAAAAATTTATAAATCATTTAATAAATTAAATCAATAATTAATATAAATAATCTATCCTCATTCCAAATAAAAACAACATAAATTTATATACAAACCAACAATATAATAGAGTTAGCATTATAGCCAAAAGAACAACTTAAATTGTTTCTATTGTAATGCTAAATAAATAAGGATATGAATGGTAACTAATCAAATAGCTATAAATTATAAATAATACATAATTAGTTAGAAAATAATGAAGGTTAGTTACAAAATACTGAAGGTAAGAAAGTGACATAAATCTTTGGAGAAAGGAGTTCACCAAGAGGATGAAAGATATGATATGCAGAAAATATTGGAATTGAGATTGATGGCCTCTAATTCCAGAGTGTTTTCTGCATTCTCTGAAAAGAAAGTTGGCCGTGAGAGATTTTTGGAGGTCGATTGTCATAGCTCTTGCCTTAGAACATTTTCAAAGGATTGTGCTTGAAATGGAGAGGGATCCATACCCTACAAAAAAAAATAGCCTCGTGTCTTTAAAACTTAACACTTTTATAAAACTCTAGCAAAGCCCAAATAATGTTTGCATGATTGATTAAACTTTGGGAGTTGCAAGGTATTTTCATTCAAGGAAATTAAGGCTTGATTTTATGCCCACTCCTAGACCAAAGAAACTAAAAATTGATTCTATAGATCCTTTCAGCGTTCCTTTCAGACATAAATAAGCATGTCCTCAAGGATAGATTTAACTAAAATGAGTTTTCCTTAAAAAAAATGAGTTATTTGTAAGATTGATGTGAGACAAAAGTCTGCAAGAGAGAATGTAAAAACACTTCCCCAAAAAATCGATTAGCTTGTTACTAAATAAATGTGCATAAATACTCTAGTAGAAAAAAATCTATAACATCACAATTGTTTCCTACCAATGATCTTGCTGATAAGTTGACAAAGCAGAGGAGAAAGAAGAGGCAAACAAGGAAGCTTGCAAGCCTAACTAGTGACTCTTCATGTAAATTTTCCACAAATGCATATTTTGAGTTTAGAGTAAGAGATCAAACAAATACAACCATTGTAACCTGTCAATCATTAAGTGGACATAATTGCAATTATTGTGGTATGTCATGTTCCTATTGGGGTGCACCAAATGCAGAAAATGCATCCTCTACCTCAGAATGTGCATTGGGTTGGCTTCAACAATTTGTGTTTATGATTCCTTTTATGGAAGGAGTAAGCTAGACCTGGAAGAAGTGACAAACTTGAAACTAGCAATGTAAGAGATTTTTTCTAGTGCTAAAGCAACTCATGAAGCCTTTATATTTTTATGCTATACAATTTAATAATAAATAAAGTAAAAAGAAATTCATAATTTTGTATGTTTTGTTTAAATGTTAATTATATTGATATGTATAAATATACTTTGTAAATTTGATATTCATAAATGAGATATGCATATTTTAAGGGTTTTCAAGTGGAGAGTTATTCTCTGAGTCGTCTATCATCTTTAAAACAATGATAAATTACATATATATTTGCAACAAAGAGGATTGTAGTTTTGGGAGCTACGCAAATGTCAACAGCAATGAAGCAGCAGTCAGAAATAACTGCGGACCAACACTTGTTTTCTAGGACATATTTGTAGTTCATCCATCCAACTCTCGTTTTATAGGACATATTTGTAATGCATTAAACATTCATCTCTAGTTATGATAGTTAAAATAATTTGTTCCTTTTTTATGTCACTAACACAATCAGTTGAATATCGAAGTTTGTTATTGCTTGGAATTGACAAAGATATTAGGATAAATCAAGTACATGAAAATTCACAATTGCATAAATTTTAGGATCTAACTGAATAAAATTATATAAATTCACCTTCCACTTCTACAATTGTTGTCTACTTTAAATTTGAACTACATTCCTTCATCATTGATGGATGATGGTATGTTGGCAATTCTGTAACTATCCGGATGATGGTTTTTTTGGTAAGTCTGATATAATTAGGATGATGGTATGTTGTTAGAAACTGTTGAGATTTTCTGTTTGAGTCAAATAGGCAAAAATCTCTTAAGGATGACAACAATAGGGATTTAGTTCCTAGATTAGCTCCAGGTTGTTGGGAGGGAGTTAATGCCTCCTATATTTGATGTGAGGGAGTTATGAGGCTGTTAGATTCTCTATGCTATATAACAGGCAATCATTCAGATGATTTGCTAAGAGAGTGTGAGGATTTCTTAATGTAATCTCCAATTTGATTAATATATTCCTGATGCCTATGTTTGGTGGACGTAGCCCAGATTGGTTGGGTGAACCACGTTAAATACTGTGTTATATGTGCTTCTGTTGTGTGTTTAATTTGGTTTTGTTGTGCACCTGATCCAACAATTGGTATCAGAGCAATGTTGGAGGGCAGGAGGTGATGAGATTGCCTGCTGGAGGTGCATGCTAAAGATTACTGATTGCTTTCTGCTGCACAAAACATCACTTGTTGCATACTGCATTAAATGTTGTTGATTGGTGCGTAAGCTACGTAGAACTGGAACTGGAGTGGTGCGAGTACAGGCAGGCAGCCGTATTGCTGGAGTCCTGCGTGGAGGTTTTAATTGCATTGGTGCTGCGTTGTTCGAATGAAATGGTTTGCGTACAGAATGCAATGGTATGTGGTGCGTACAAATTGCAATGATATGGTATGTTTAATTCACAACCATAAACTAATATTTGCGCCTTAGAGGACGGTTGAAAATCTGCGTAAAGGTTTTTTATTGTTTGTTGTTCGTACAAGTATGGCGTTGGAGTGTGGGAATGCTTGCCTGGTGTTTTAAATTACGTCTGCTTACTTTCAAACTGTGGAAAGTGTATTTGGTGGCCCATGAATCCACACATAACCCTAAGTTTTAAACTTGTTGCGTTGTTAATCATCGCTGGTGCGTTGTCTCATTCACCTGTCATGTTAATATTTCAAAGTTTTTTACAGCCTGGTCCAATATACCGATATATATAAATAAGTGCGGTGGTTCAATTTGCGTGGTATTGTGTATACTTATTTTCAAGAGTGTTTCAAATCCACTGTCTTGTGAAACTCGAGGTCTTATAACCTGGGCACGTGGCAGAAAACGTTTGCTGCAATGCGTTGCCAACAGTTAATCAGATTGGAAAATTTAATTTCGTTTGCCTGAGTTTTGGAATATTATTTCAATTCGATATACGCTTGCGCTACTCCACAAATAAATTCAGAACGTTTCATGATGCCCTCCCTACGAGTCATTCCAATGCAATACATGATCAAACAGTTCTGAATGGAAATGTTTTTTCTAGCTCTCTCTCTAAATAAGAAAATGTTAGCTTTCAGTGGTATTTATTAAGGAATTGACCTTTAACGAAAGTTTTTTAAAGGGGCACTTTTTTTTTTTTAATGGCATAAGTACAAATGCACAGGCAGATTTTTTGTTGTGTAAAATCAAAGGCATAGGCAATTTTTTTTAAATTACTGGTTGGATATTGGAGATTATTGTGTTTTTTGATACAAAATGGCAAAAACTCAAAGTGCCCGGTTTGAAATTGATAAATTTAATGGAAAGAATAATTTTGAGATCTGGAAGGTGAAAATGCATGACTTGCTTGTCCAACAAGGTGTGGTAAAGGCATTGATGGGTAAATCCAAACAACCTTACAGCATCACAGACGATGAGTGGGACGAAATGGATGAAAGAGCTGTAAGTGCCATTCGATTATGCCTAGCGGACGATGTCCTGTTTAATATTGTGTTGGAGACAACAGCTGCTGGTTTGTGGATGAAACTGTACATGACCAAATCCTTAACCAATAGGATTCTCCTGAAGCGACAGTTGTATGGTTTGAGAATGAAGGAAGGTACATCGATTGCGGATCATTTAAATGCTTTTAATACTCTTCTTGTGCAATTACAAAGTATAGAAGTAAAAATTCCATCCGAGGATAAAGCTATTACTTTATTGTGCTCGTTGCCCAAATCATGGGATCATTTTGTTACTTCTATAAGTCTTAGTTCATCAGAAACTATTGAGTTTGATGATGTAGTTGCATCCTTATTATCGGAAGAAACAAGGAGGAAGTCGCATTCTGAAACCTCTACATCAGAAGCCATGATGGTTAGAGGTCGTTCGAAAGAAAGACGCCCCAGGAAGTCGAGCGACTCACGTTCAAAGTCGAAAGGGAAGAAGAGGAAGTTAAAGTGTTGGTTTTGTGGCAAATCAGGGCATTTAAAGAAGGACTGCTGGAAACTTCAGCAGCAAACTTCAAAAGCAGAGTCTTCGACAGAGAAGAAGGAGGCAAATACGACAAATACAGGTTCGACATCAGGTTCAGGTATGAGTGATGAAGTATTATCAGTTAATGTGTCAAATCATGGTCAACATTGGTTCTTAGATGACGGGGCATCAAACCACATGTGTATACATAAAGAATGGTTTAAGGATTATAAATCAATTAATGATGGTGTTGTGTACATGGGTAATGATGTAACATGTAATATTGTTGGGATTGGAAGCATACAACTACAAATGTTTGATGGAACAACTAGAATATTAACTGATGTAAGGCATGTACAAGATTTAAGGAAAAACTTGATTTCATTAGGAGCACTTGATTCAAATGGGTATAAAACTGTAATTCAAGGTGGAGTAATGAAAATTTAGAAAGGCATCTTACTAGTTATGAAAGCTAAGAAAGTAGGAAATCTATTTCAGTTAGATGGAGGTACAGGGTTAGCTTTTGTGTCTATTGTGTCTGCACATGACAGTAATTCCATTCACTTATGGCATCAAAGATTCGGGCATATGAGTGAGAGAGGGTTGAAAATTTTTGCTGATCGAAAGTTACTTCCAAATCTAAAGTCAGGAAAGTTAGATTTTTGTAAGCATTGTCTCTTTGGTAAACAAAGTAAACAAAAGTTTAAAACAGGCAAACATACTAGTAAAGGCATACTTGATTATATCCATTCAGATGTTTGGGGACTAGCCCCTACAACTTCATATGGTGGTTCGTCTTATTTTGTATCATTCATTGATGACTTTTCTAGGAAGGTCTGGGTCTACATGTTGAAAAGAAAGTCTGATGTTTTTTCAGTTTTCAAGCAGTTTAGAGCATTGGTAGAAAACAACACTGGTAGATCAATAAAATGTTTAAGAACTGACAATGGTGGTGAGTTTACTTCCAAGGAGTTTGACAGCTATTGCAAGGATGCAGGGATCGAGAGGCATAAGACCACGGTTTATACTCCTCAGCAAAATGGAGTTGCGGAACGCATGAACAGGACTCTTCTCGAGAGAGCAAGGAGTATGTTGAGTAACGCCGGGTTGCAGAAGGAGTTGTGGACGAAAGCGGTGGCAACAGCTTGTTATGTGATAAATCGATCTCCATCGACGGCGATAGACTGCAAGATTCCACAAGAGGTATGGAAAGGACACCCTTGTGACTATTCTAAACTCAGAGTGTTTGGTTGTGATGCATATGCTCTAGTGTCTAAACATCAGCGAACTAAGTTAGATCCAAAGTCTAAAAGGTATATCTTTGTTGGGTATGGTGTTGGAACAAAGGGATATAGATTGTGGGATCCTACTACCCGCAAAATCATCATCAACAGAGATGTAAAGTTTAATGAATCCTCTCTTGTACAGTTAGATGTAGATAGTCGATTGAAATAGGATGATGTATCTGACTTTCAGCACATTCAGTTTGATAGCATTTCTAACGATAGTCATGATGACCATAGTTCAGATACTAGTCATGAACAGGTTTCAGAATCAGAATATGAACAGGGTTCAGGTTTAGATCATGAACAGGTCTCAGATACTGATCGGCAAGAAGTTCCTACAGATGGTAGTTAGCCAATTGAGGAAGCGCCAGAAACATCCTTAAGGAGGTCGACAAGAATCAAACAGCCACTGAGAAGGTATGATGATTATGTCACTTCTGTTGCATTTACTGCTAATGACAATGAACCTCTGTGCTATCAGGAAGCAATAGAAGGTTCGAAAAGTGACGAGTGGAAAGCAGCCATGAAGGACGAAATGATGGCCTCGAATAAGAACGACACATGGGATCTGGTGGAGCTTCCCAAAGGCAGGAAAACTGTGGGGTGTAAATGGGTCTTCAAGCTGAAACGAGGTGTGAATGATACTGAAGACAGGTACAAAGCGCGACTGGTTGCAAAAGGGTTTTCTCAGAAAGTTGGTATTGACTTTCATGAGATTTTTTCGCAGTGCGGTTAAAATTGTGTTCAATATAGGAATTTGTGTTGCATTAGTAGTTTGTTGAAATTTAGAGTTGTAGACAGTTAGTGTTAAGACTGCATTTCTACATGGTGATTTGATGAGGAATATATATGGAACAACCGGAAGGGGTTTTTCAGCCATTGCAATGAGTAAATTTGTGTCTGCAGGCTCAAGAGTCTATTATATGGCCTTGAAGCAGTCCTCGGCAAGGTGGTATAAAAGCGTTGATTCTTTCATGTTGAGTCCAGAAATCCGTTATTAGTGGATATTGATCAATTGTGTTTATTTTAAACAGTTGAATAATGGCATATTCATTATCTTGGTATTGTATGTTGACGATATGCTTTTAGCAAGCAAAATCATAGAAGAAATCAACAGGTTGAAGTCTCAGATGGCAAGGACGTTTGATATGAAAGATCTAGGAGAAGCAAGATAGATTTTGGGCATGGAGATTTTCAGAGACAGGAGCAATGGTAAGCTATGGCTATCACAAAAAAAGTATATTGAGAAAATACTTTTGAGGTTTGGTATGGATAATGTGAAGCCTGTTTTAGTCCTTTTAGCTTCCCATTTTAAGATTTCTTCGAGTTTATGTCCTAATACAGATGAAGAAAAGGATTATATGTCTCGAATTCCATATGCCAATGTAGTAGGGTGTTTAATGTATGCGATGGTTTGTACTCGACCAGATATTTCACATGCAGTTGGGGGTGTCAGCAGGTACATGGCAAATCCGAGTAAAGAACACTGGTCAGCAGTGAAATGGGTGCTTCAGTACTTGGGAGGCACAAGTAGTTATTGTATTACTTACAATAAGAGTAGTGAATTTGTTTGCGGATATGTTGATTCCGATTTTGCAGGTGATTTGGATAAGAGAAGGTCAACTTCAGGGTACGTCTTTACTCTTGCAGGTGGAGCTATCAGCTGGATGTCAAAGCTACAGAACATTGTTGTTTGTACACTACTGAAGCAGAATACATTGCTTCTTCTCATGCTTGCAAAGAGGCGGTTTGGTTGAAAGGTTTGCTTTGTGAGTTTGGTAGGTTACAGGACAACATCAGGTTACTTTGTGATAGTCAAAGTGAAATACATTTGGCTAAGAATCCGACCTATCATAGTAAATCAAAGCATATTCCAATTAAGTACCATTTTGTAAGACAACGTATCACTGAAAGGGGAGTCTCTCTTGAAAAGGTGCATACAAAGGAGAACTATATAGACATGTTCACAAAACTAGTTTTGTTGGAGAAGCTACGCTGGTGTTTGGCTTCTCTTGGCTTGCAGAAAAGATAAAATAATAATAACAGGGCATCAGGCTAATTGTTGTCAAGGTGGAGATTGTTGAGATTTTCTGTTTGAAGTGAAATGGGCAAAAATCTCTGTAGCTGACAACAATAGAAATTCAGTTCCTAGATTAGATCCAGGTTGTTGGGAGGTGATTAATGCCTCCTATATTTGATGTGAGTGAGTTAATGAGGCTATTAGATTCTCTATGCTATATAACAGGCAACCATTCGAATGTTTGCTAAGAGGGTGAGAGTTTTGTGAGGATTTCATGATGTAATCTCTTGTTTTGATTGATAAATTCCTGATGCCTATGTTTGGTGGACGTAGCCCAGATTGGTTGGGTGAACCACGTTAAATACTGTGTCATATGTGCTTGATATTCTGCTCTGTGTTTATTTGATTTAGCTGTGCATCTGGGACCAACACCATGACCCTACCTTTTTCTGAGGCTAATCATCTCCATGCGATGCCAAACTTGAACTCCGTTGTTAAATGCCTTTCAAACCGATCAAGTATTTCTCTAACATGATAGTGGTTATCGATTTCAATTCCTTTAACCTCCATCTAATTGTTTTTATTCAAACAAAACAATAAAGTAACATTTATAATTATTGGTGGAGTATATATATTATATATATATATATATATATATATATATATAATTTTTATTTTTACTTTTTTCCTGATTAAGAAAAAAACATGATGATATATTATAGGCAAAATCTATTTGACACTAAATAAAATCAACCATCTACATATTGATAACGATGCTCTCAAATCACTTGATAAAGAAAATATGGTGTTCTGATCACCATACAAAGCCTAGGATAGAAAAGATTAATATAGTTCAAGGGACAATTTTATCATATCTTATATCTCTGAAGAAGCTATATCATCTAAATATATACATTCATGACTGTGTACCACATTCTCTCAATGTGTAGCAATGAAAAGATTATAGACATATATAACAAAATTACAAAAAACATGGTGAATAGGAAGAGAAACTTTTAACCTGGATATGGAAAGTCACCCATATCAAAAAATTTCTGCTCCCAAGTGATCTCCACATACCATTTTCCAATTGATCCCTGTAATCATTTCTTTGATAATGTGACCACTTCCTTGTTCATGTTGCTTCCAATATGTTGGATTGTGGACCAGCCTCGTAGTGGCCATAGAAATTTGATCCTTTCCAACCATCCCTAAAGCATGGGGTTTTTGATGGATGCCCTCCCCATGACATGATCAATTATAATCTTCGAGTCTCCATATATGTGCAAAGTGGGGTTCCTAAGGAAACTGTTGAAGCGTAGGAGCCCC
This sequence comes from Pinus taeda, assembly GCA_000404065.3. Lineage (NCBI taxonomy): Eukaryota > Viridiplantae > Streptophyta > Pinopsida > Pinales > Pinaceae > Pinus > Pinus taeda. The sequence goes on from APFE030755930.1 coordinate 17,849, forward strand.
CATAGTGCTAATGATTCAGCTTTGGTATTAGTACCACTACCATTATTCTAGTAGACCTGTATGACAAATCAACAGTGATAGCAATCCAAAATCCACATGCACAGGTGTTCCATTGGGCAACTCCATCAAAGAACCATAGAGTATATGAATTGTACATTATTATGCATTTGAGGGCTGATATTAGTGCATGATGGTTGTGCAAAGGAAATTGAGATATTGGTAGAGATTCTTTCAATGATTAGAGAGAAATCTTCCCTATAGTTATGGAATATAATTACGTTCCTCCAATTCCATATTAGCCCAAAAGAGAAAGAGAGGAATGGCCCTCGACAATTTTTTGAGTACTCCACCATTTTAATGAGTCCTTGATGCAGGTGTGCTGAATGTATGGGAAACCAAAGAGGGAAGCAATATTTTTCCATACCTTAGTAGTAAATTGGCAATGCAAGAAGATGTGATCATTATCTTCAGTATCATTTTTGGATATTATGCATATTCCGGCACCATGCCAATTCCTTTTCTGCAAATTCTCCCATAGTAGATTTCTGTTATGATACACAAGCCATGTGAAAAGTATAACTTTTTATATGAGATTTAGTTTCCTAGAAGGAGTATAGAGTTTGATGATCTCCATGTATGGCGACCATATTTGATAGAGTATAATATGCGTCTGCCACTATAATGTTATCAGTTTCCATTCTACTCGACCATACAATTATGTCCTGTGTTCCTATGCAAGAAATGCTAAGCTGCTTCATTATTGAAATAGTCAGAATCCATTCCCCTTCCTTTTGGCTAGTGATCCCCAAATCCTGCAAATTTTCCTTATAGGGAGTGAACCATGCCACCCATTTATCACTTGGCCCTAGGAAAAAAATTCCATGCTCATTCAAGTGTTGGATAATACTGTCAGAGATAGTGAAATCCATTCTACCACCCAATATTGGGTCAATGCCATTAAGAATGGCATTGCTTGACTAAAATTTCCATGCGAGATGGTGGATAAAAAAAATTCTACTTTTAGGAAGTTTAGCGAGATGGCCGATCCTTGTTTGATACCAATGGTGCCAAATCTATACCATACACTGAAGTCTTTATTCTTTAGATACTTGTGATGGATTATCTTTCTCCATGTGCCAGCTCCAAATAAACTCGTCCAGAGGGATTTTATGAGAATGTCCCCAACGAAAGGATGAAGATCCATGATTCCCTAACCACCCATACCCTTTGGGAAAGTGATATTTGATAATTTGGTCAAGTGGTATTTTTTCCCATTGTGGCTTCCCCTGAAATGAAGTTTTCCATGAGACAGTTTATATTGTTAATGATGGAGGTAGGGATATGGCAGAGATGTGCCCAATAGACCCCCAATCATGACACAAAAGCTTGTCTGAGAATAACTTGTCCCCCTAAAGACAAGCATCTAAACTCCCACCCAAAGATCCTTTTGTAGAACCTATGAGTAATCCATTTCCAATCAACGGTTTTGTAGCATGTGGTTTGAGACAATAACCAAGATATCTCAAGCCGTTTTGTATAGGCCATGCCTCAATTCTAAATAAACCTTTGATATATGAAATAGTCTCCAAGTTAGATTGTCTATAATGTAAAACATATTTATTAATATTCATGATCAGCCTAGAAGCATTTGCAAATCTATTGAAAATGTGAAATAGATATAACAAAGAAAAATGGCAGAGCATACCCATAATAAGGATGTCATAAACAAAAAGTTTATATGAAATGTTGATGTTATTTTGCAGATTTAGTGGTTGAAATTGATCCTCTAGGACCTCTTTTTTAATATGAAAACTTAGACAATCCATGACCAGAATGAGTAATAGAGGGGATAGTGAACATCCCTCTCAGAGACCCCTACCAGCTTGGAAGAACATTGTAGGGTACCCATTGATAGTGACAACATAGTTTACATTATCCACACAGGCCATGATCTAGTTAACACATCTAGGCTATAAACCAATCTTGATAGGGACGAGTCAGAGAAAACCCCAGTCTAGGAAGTCATATGCTTTTCGAAGATAAATCTATAGTATAGTAGTTTAAAGATGTTTGGTTTGAATCGAGTTCATAATTTATTGTGCATTTGCCACAACACCATGGATGAGATTGCCTAGAAGAAAACCATGTTGTTGTAGGGTGATGAAGCGTGGGAGAGTTATTTGCATATGCCCAAAAATATTCTTCGATATGATTTTATAGATGACCTTGCACAAAGAAATAGGCCTGAAGTCAATGAATCCCTTTGCAAAGTTGTTTTAAGGAATTAGGGCGATGTATGTGGAAGTTATCTTATGATGGATGAAGCCCATGGTGCTAGATTCCTTAATCATGCCCAGAAGGTCAACTTTGAGAGTTTCAAAGAAATGTGTGAAATGTTCGATTGTCCGTCCATCAAGACTGGGACTTTTTTCAATCTTAAATGACTTAAGAATTCCAAAAAGTTCTTCTTCAGAGACTTCCATAAAAAAATTATAATTTTTCTCAGAATCATACATCGTTAGGTATGGATCAGTACCACAAACCATGTCTTCAGTAAATGTCGCACAAAATTTTTATCATCCTACACCAACATGGACAAGTTGGGTTAGACATTGTATGTTTAAGTATTTTAATGATCCCTCCAAAACACAGTATTCTTGAAAATAATAATAATTAAAAATTTATATAATATATATCTTTTAAGAAATTTGACAATATAATATATAAAAATTATGCAATATAATATATACCTTCAATTTCATTTATTCCCTTTTTCACATTTTTACTTTTATTTTATTTTTAAAATCCTATTTCCCAATCCTTAAAAGCATAGATGGAAGACAAAATCAAAGGTTTTTTAATTTCTTATATTTGTTTTTATATTTAAACCTTTTAGTTATTTTTAAACATGTCAATATTTTCTTTTGCAATCTTTTGGAAGTATGGATTGAAGAGAAAATCCAATTTTGTTTATGATAAAGGGGTTGTGAACCTATAAACCTATTTTTATAAATTTTGATATTAAAAATAATGTACCTCTAATAAATGAAAAGGTTTAGTTAATTTTTTTACTTATATATATTTTATATCGATAATATGTTTTATTATTTTCAATTTTAGAGTGGTTTAAAAAAAAATAAGTGTGGATATTTAAATAAACATTTATTTGGAAAGAATTCATAAAATAAAAATTGAATATCTATATCTATATATATCTAATATTTATATATTAATATATATTATATATTATTATATATATTATATATGAAAATGTGAACAACCTTATTATTTAATGTAATGTTTTTTTATTTACATGGTGAGAGAGGGTGAGTTGTGAGGGTTGCCTCTAATGTGAATTTAATACATATTGATACCTTTCAATCAACCATTTTTAATTGAAACTTTCAATTTGAATCATGCAATGGAATTGGTACACTGCCATATTGGGTGTTAAAAAAAAAGAATGAGTTTGATGCAAGGTAAGTGATAGTACTATCTTCAAAGATTCAATAGGAAGGGAATAGGACCTCCTTAAAAATAGGGGATGGGACAAGGAAAACCACATGAAAAGATCAGGAGGGACCTCTAGAGGAGAAAACTTTATTTCACCTACCACGAGCCATGGACCCTGGGGCACAATACAATGAAGGAAATAGCCACTTTATACATGTGTTTTTTGATATAAAACCTGACGAGGAGGTTAAGCATGAGGGAAATAACACCATTGGTTTTGAGGATAACTTATATCTACTTGGTGTGACTCAGGATTCACCACTATTCGAGAGCTCATTCATAGCTGAGGTTGAGGAATTGGAAGTGGGAGTAGAGCATGCACCTGTAGGGCCATCCACTGATTAGGTGTGAGTAAGCATAGAGGTACCCAAAGCCATGACAAAGTTTCCAAATAGTAGCCACCCACATGAGAATGTTGAACTCGAGGGTAGGTAAGTGATGAGCTAGAGGTCAGCTGAGTCGTCTTTTCTGGGTCAATGACCACACTTAGCCACATTGGGGGACAACTTAAACCCCTAATGATGCACCAAGTAGGAAATAGTCAGGGCGAGGAGCTACTAGTGATGATTCAACATGGAGGACACATATAGGTATGTCAGCTAGATGAGGATGTTATGTATGATGAGAAATCTATGGAGGGGAACATAGTGGCTTATGTGGAGATCATGGTAGAGGAGGATGAATGATCATCTTTTGGGATTTTTGCCAATGAAGAGAAAAAATATGCACAAAAAATCAATAGAGTTTTAGTACTTTCAAACAATAAATCTCTTCAGGCATATATACATGGGGCTCGCAACATTATGAGATTACCTCTACATTTTGGAGAGAGAAAGGTAGAGTCACCTAGACAGATGTTATCTGTTGTCCAATCCGGTGAGACGAGGTGACATGAGTTGTGCAAGGCAACACATTTCCATGGTGAAGTTTTTACGTGTAAAGGTATTATTTCATTCTATCCCTCTAACAAGGTTGAGTGGAGAAAGGTATTGAGCTGGTACCTAGTGGAGCGAGCTAGCTATCTAGATATATCCATAGCCAAAGTTCAACAAGGGTTGTGGTTACTAGAGGAGCTAGAGGGCCAAGGTATTAGTGGGATACATGTGGGATTTCCCATCGTATCATGGATTTGGTCAGTGACGGTAGTATTTATGTGATGGGTCTAGTGACTGTGCAGACATACACCTTCAGATATCCATCCGAGTTCTAGAAATCAGAAGAGATAATCATGGTTGTCATGGGAGTAGGAAGACTTCATGATTTATCTTGGCATATTGGATGTGCATGGGGTCATTGGATTATTTATATACTCTTGCAAGATTGTGACAAAAGAGGTGACATCAACAAGGCACTAAACAATGCCTTCTATGGAGGTGAGGATTTCCCATGGATATACATGGAAGATGGCTCATCAAGGTGTAACACCATAGTGACACTAAAATGGGCACAAAGGGGGAATTTTTTGTCATATATCTAATGGAGGATCACAAGGGGAAGTCTACTCATATGAGATTATTTAGGTGTGGTAGTGGAGATTTTGATACTGAGAGGATGTAGGCTTATGCCTACTAACTCAAATTTAGATCATGGTATCTATGAGTGTATAGGGGAATGTATCGTTGAGAAGCATTATGCAGAGGAGCATGAACATGTAGAGTTGTATGCAGTGGTGTGTGGGCTAGCACCGTAGGGTAGGAGGAGTGATTCACATTGTAGTGATATTCCTCATGGAGTGATTAATACATTGAAATAAGAAGTGTTCCAGCTAATTTATGGTGATGTGGGAGCATTTAGTTGTTTCTAGCACAGCAAAAATGTTGAAAAATAGGTGTAGTTGTATATCTAGGGGCACAAAGGTACATGGTTATTTACATTAGTGTATGAGGCTACACAATGAACTAGGGGAGTGCTATTAATAGGGAGATTTATTGACAAGGATGTTAGGCATGACATTTAGGTGGGCATACCTAGGTTCTAAGAGTAGGGTTGATCAAAAGGTTGGTTGGGAGTATCCACACGTATTGTTGATCATACACATGAGAGCCCAAACAACCATCAATCCTTCAAATTAAACACAATTATAAATAATTTAGATATTACCTCTAGATGTTCTCATCATGAGAAATAGGATAGGGTAGGTTTTTCTAAGGCAGATAGTCAAAGAACAATGCATTAGGAGGTGCATTTCCGAAATGAGGGATATGGTCGAGGTGGGCGTTGATTATAGAGATAACTTATGTTCTACCGCTCAGTTCACACCTATGAAGGTGTATGACACACTTCTGGCCAAGCGTTCTAGGGAATTCTATGAGTAGGAGTTAGAATGGATGAGGCTCCAAATAGTATTAGAAATGAGAACATGTGAAAAATAATAGATCTCACTATGGGCTATGACAAGCACAAGATAGCTTAACATGCACCAGATTAATTTATGATGTATGGAATCTATATATTGATTTCATGAAAAGATCAAATACGAGGGATGTATGGATTCTAGAAGTTGTCATAAGTATGCTACATTAGATTTGGATTTGGGATTCAGGGATTAAGTTGGTTGATACATCACTCTATTCCATGATGAGAAAAATTGTGGTAGAGGTTGATCTAATTAATTCTTGGGTTAACACATGGGAATCCAATGAGACCTTCACCATGTTCTGAGTTAGGTTATCGTGATTGTTGTTGATGATTGAGGCTACTTAGGGAGTGGTAAGCTCTGGCATTATTGAGTTGGCCTTGTAGGTTGAGCATATACTTCTCATTACCAATACAATAGTCGAGAGATACAAGAGAGGGGGATCACTTACGAGAATGATGGTAATTCAGTTTTGAACATAGTGGCACATCATTAGCATGGGGGTATCCTTTCCATATTAACAAGGGACCTCGACATTACAAGGCTTGGCATTTTAGATACCCGTTGGGATGAGTTGGTCATTGTAGGGGGAGGTCTTATTGATCTTCATTCAGTTTTAGTTCTATACAACCTATTGCCCCCTTTAGTGATTTGCTAATGACTCATGGCACTACACTAGTATGGTAGGATGATTAAACAAAGGAAACCGTGGAGATATCGTAGAAGTGATGGTTCCTATCCTCCTAGGTTGGATTACAGATTTAGGCATCTACTTTTGTAGGACGCAAGGTTAGTTTCTAAGTAGAGTAACTTCTTGAAGAGTTGATTAGGATTCTACATTATCAGGGTACTCTACGTACGGGTGGTAGGGAGAGCATTCCTAGAAGCAATGAATTTTTTCACAATGATTTGAGCAAGTGATGCCTCACATTCATCAAGAAGGATTGTGACCTCAGCATTAGGGGATTTATTCATTTTGTGGTGGCACAACAGCGTGGGTTGGTTTAGTGGAACATTTGGGAAGCTAGTATTATTTTCAGTGACAGTTTGGGTTAGAAGATATAGAGAGAACTTGCTTGAACATTTCTTGAGGACAAGCAAGTTTTGGCAGGGAGGACTGTAATGTCCCTATTTTTTGTGAGTGAAAAAATTACTAAGGATCTTTCCTAATTTTTATAAATTAACTAAAAGAGGGAAAATATTAATTTATTACGAAAAGGTGGAAAATATTATTTTATTACCAAAAGGAAACATAATATTATTCTATTAAAAATGGCAGCAAAAGTAACTTAGTGGAAAATGGTCCCCACCAATAAAATAATATTGAAAGGGTGTATAGAAGCATCGGGATAAATTATAAAAGGATCATAAAATCGTTTGTTGATCATTTTCTCTGTCTATTCATTTCTAATCAACTTTGAAGAGAAACCCAAACAAGTTCATATGGGGGGTTTTAAGTGAAATCCTCACCCTAGTTTTGGGAGATCTCTTATCATCGTATCTAATATTCCTCTTCCTTCGACGAGAAAAATTTTCCACCATAGTTGGATTATTTTTCATTGTCTATTTTTTAGAATCTAACGAATATTTTTGTAGAGAAGATTCAACATTGTGATCTAGTGTCTTTCTTTCTATGACACATTTAAAGACTTTTCATTATATTGTTTTGTTTAAATAATATATTAATTAATATTCATATTTTAGTATTACCTATTTCAAATCTGATAGTGACATAGTAGTCATAATTACAACTAGCAATATGAAGAGCATGAAAAGTATGGGATTTACTACTTTACCCCATTTAGTAATTTTAATAATGGTGAAGGGATACCTTTTTATAATTATATAGTATAAACATGGTAAAAATTCTTTGAATGAGTTAATTAGGAATATATATTAAAATAATTATAGATTTAATACTAAAAATTAAGGACATTTTTTATTATTCTTGTTTCTATCAATTTTTATTTCATGTCATATTATGCCCTTGGCAAACCTTGATGGGGCGTTAACATTGATTTAATGGGGCGCATGGAGGTTGTGCTCATTATTCATGTAATGTCCCTAAATTTTTTTTAGTGAAAAATTTACTAAGGATTTTTCTTGATTTTGATAATATTATGTAAGGGAGGGAAAGGGGAGTCGAGAAGCATGAGGGGAAATTGTAGAAGCAATATGGACCCATTTGTTGAGCATTATAATCTATGTACATATTTATAATTGATATTAAAGAGAAACTCAAATAAGTTTCAGATCAAGGGTTTCAAGTAAAATCCTCACCCTAGTTCCTGTAGATCTCTTGGGAACCTAGCTAGTGTTCCTCCTTCTTTAGTGGATATTATTTTCCATCCTTGTTGGAATTCTTTTCATTGTCTACGTCTGAGTATCTAAAGAAGATTGTTGTACATAAGCCTCAATATTTTTGTTCAGTTTATTTACAAGGTTATACTTGTCTTCGAGGGCCAAGTTTATTTTCTTCAAGAGAGTTTAATGTCAAGGAATTGGAAGTTGATTTCTAGATATAATTTTGAAGAATGAGTTGCACAAGTTAGCAGATGAATTCTCTGCCAAAAATCCAAAGGCTGTGAAGACTCATTTAAAGGACAAATTGTCATTATTAGAGGTAGACTTTGTTGTATTAAGGAAGGATATCATGTTGCAAGTTATGTTAGGAGATCACATTTCTAATTCATTGAAAGAATTCAAGTGAATGTATTCTCATGCATTGAGTTCTAAAATAATATTCCATCGGTTTATCATGCCACTTCTCAGGAATGGCTGTGTTATTCCATAGATTTATCCAAGGATGAATTTATCATTTCATAATCTCTTAGTATTAAAGCAGACACCAATTTTTTGTCGATGAGCAGGGTAGTGCCACTTTATTTAAGGATCTCGACTTTATATGGTACTAGGAGTTAGATTTCGGGTAGTTTATGTTGTCATTTTTCATTTAGGACATGAATTCAATTTGAAAAGGCTTAGTTAAGGATATGGATGAATTTCATTTTTCTCTAAACTAAAGAGAGAGGCCCCTTAATATGCATTTGCATTCAGCTCCAAAATTGAAGTTTACCCTTGAGTCAAGTTCATCAACCCGTAGAAGCTTCACAATTTAGTAGGTTGAATTATTCATGTGAATATAGTTCAATTTTATTATCAATTTGCAGCTCTTTTGAGGTGTGATCATCTAGCGACCTTGTAAATTTGAATATTGCTATGAAATGAAGACCATATTTCTCCTTAGGAAATTGAGTGAAGTTGTCTTTAAAGTTTGTTTCCAAATTGTTTATCAGAAGTTCTGTGTAGTTTATTGAGAAATAATTTCCAAACTTTGCAAGCTAATTGTTGAAGAAAAGTGTCAAACAAATTTTAAATATTTTTGGAAACATTTACTTAAATATATTTGAAACTCAAATAGTTAATTGCTTGAAGTCTGGGTATCAACATTACAACCCCATAATTCCATCATGCATTAATGGGGGTTTTGCATGGACTCCCTTTGCATGCATTTACATTGAGGTTAACATATTGTGAAGTGTGTCCAATAAATTGCTTCAATAGGTAGGGAATTAGTTAGTGGTGAATGGAAAGGAACCAAGGAATGGGACTTGGTCTCCTGATTCTACATCTAGGAAAAGAGAGATTGTGTAATGCTTGTCATGTTGTAGCTATTGTATAGTTTTGAAAACTAGGGAGGTGTTTGTGCATGTTTGCGCAAGCTAAGTCTAAAGGTGTCATACTTTGTCAATAATTGACCCTGTGCTCAATTTCTAGAGGTTCGCTTTGCAGGAGGCCCTTTAATGGTGCTCAAACTTTTGCGTTAAGAAAATTATTAAGTTATTTATTATTCTCTCTCCATTTATTTATTTTTGTGGTGACTTGTGTATTTTCTAAGAGTCTCAAGTTATGAGGCTCTATGTTTCACCAACTCTTCGGACGTAGTATTAGATCGATGGTTTTGGTAAAGTTGGTTTGGAATTTTTGTGAGTGATCCTCATTCAAGTCTTAAGTGTGGGATCATGCTTCTCATTCAATGATAATACTTAGTGCTTTGTGATATGGTTTCTCAGGAAAAAAGTTATGGCTTATTAAATTTTGTGGTTGCTTGTGCTACTTTAGGCTTTGTATTTTGTTGTTCCTTTCTTTGTAATTCTTGGGCTAAATGCTTAATGGGGAAAACCTTGTGGAGGAGGTAGTCACTCCTATTTCAATTATTGTGTCATGTCTAGATTTAGGGTCAAGCTCCTTAAGTTATTGTGAATATTTAGCCCATTTCTTCCCTATTCATATGGGGTTCTGTCTAGTTTGATCTTCTACTCTTTTGCGGGTAGAGGGACTTATCATAATTATTCAAATTTTTACATTCATTCATTTTATGCCCTGGAGATAGAGAGGAAGGAGCATGGTGAGGGGTGGTAGCCAAGCCCAATCAGGGAAACTTAGAGCTTTTCCTTTTTCTATGAATCATCTACCACCTTTCTTATTGTTGTTCTACTAGAAACATGAAGAGAAATTTGTAGGCTTGAGACAAAAGTGAGGCTAGAACTATAATCCCTCTTAAATTCAAAGCTCATGGAGGATATGTCAACTTGGTTTCATGACCCTGATCACACTAGGGGTAGAAAGAAATAATACATTAACTCAATGTATCTTTATTATGAAATGAAGACCCTTCTAGGCCTTATTTTAAGGAACAAACAAGTAGATAATCATAATACTTTAGCATCACTGGAATATGTAAAGGGAACTCTCTAGAACTAAAAATTTTGTCTATATAGAATAGGCTCATGTTTGGATCATGTAAAAAAACACATAATGTATGAATAAGAAGGGGTCCCACTTGACACAAGTAAAAACCCACCTAGCATGTGAATCAAAGTGGAGTGGGGCCAAATGGACCATCCTCATTCAAGTGTAAGGGCTTTGGAAAGAGTATTTTCTTCGAACAATGATTAGAGCATAGAGTCGGTTGAGGTGGAGTTTGATGGTCTTTCATTTGCATCTTTAATATCCATAGAAACCATGTATTTACATTTGGCATTTATTATAGTATGAAAATATTATTGATTTAATATGTTTAGCATGCTCTAAATAGTTGACATCAAGAATAAGGTAGATGGTGCTAGACCTTGCAACATGTTAGGGGATCTCTTGGGTAATAAGTCCAACTAGCCCTCAAACTGTTTGGTGTAGGAGTCCCAGTAGTGGGTAGTTTGGTATGACATCGAATGTGGTTTCGCACAGAGGTAAGTAATATATAATTGTTAGTAACAAGGGTGTGACCTTGTAACAAGTTAAGGAAGGTCCATGAAAGCCTCTAATAAAATGTTGGGTCCCTATAATACTAGTGATTTCCCCATTACTATTGTAGTTGTACCCCTTATTAATATTGTTGTGCCCCTATTGCCCCCATATTGTTATTACTGTGCCCCATAGAATCCCTCTATTGTTATTTTTGAGGATTTATATTATTATTGTTAGGTCGGTTGGGTTATATTGTGACTCCTTAGACTCCTATATATAGAAAGGAGGTTTTGCCATTTGAATCATCCAAGAATTGTTCATTTATGTAATGTAAAGGAGGTTTCCCCCTCAAAGAGGCTGAATTCTAAGGCATTGATCTATATTTTCTATCTTTTTCTTGAGATGGTTATATAACATTTTGTATGAGAGCTTTGGATTCTAGGGTTTTGCTGCCCCAAACAGAGTCCTGAATTACATTCCAAACAGGTGACCTGGGGAAAATTGTCAAAACTTTTTCTCTGAGCATTGGATTGAAATTTCATAAGAAGGTGCAGAAAGGGGACAGACTGTAGTTTCTTCAATATATTGTTTAGAGCTAAAGGTCAAAACAGTGACTCGTGGCACGTTGTACAAGTTTGCTCTACTGAACTAGTCTATAATCAGGTCACTGTGGGAGATTTCATATAACTCTTCCTTGGAGAATCCAATTTGGATCAGACTGGTGGCATTGGAAAGAGGACACATAGGGCTACCATAGGTCGCAATTTAAGAACTGGATTATTTGAATGTACAGAGATACATCAAAGGCAATATCGAGCTCCTATAAAGTAAAAAAAAAGGTGTGTAGATTCTTTTAAATTTTTGCTTAAGATTGGTTTGAAATTTATTTTCAGGGAATTCAAAGGGCATAGTAGAGAATTATTATCAGTAACTGATACCCCGAGGAAAGAAAATGAAAACACCTAATAAGGAACCTGAAAGCTCTAGCATGACTCATGAAGAAGAGGAAGAAATGCAACATGATATATCAAAATTACAAGACCAAGTGCAACAATTGTTCCTTGCAAAAAAAGGAACAGACTCTAAGATGGATGGTTTAAAGAACTGTGTAGAAGCTAATATGGACTATTTAAAGAAAGGCGTAGAAGATAAGATGATTGATGTGGAAGCTAAGGTGGATGATTTGAAGATAGATTTGAAGACAGGCATGGAGGATTTGAAGACAGATTTGAAAACAGATTTAACAAAGTTTCTACAAGAAACGCTTACTAATGGTGAGAGGGTAGTAAAGGAAACTCATGACGAGAACAAAAGAAATGTTAATCATGATTTCATAAACTCTAATGTTGGATCGAAGACCCACCATATTCCAAAAATCGATATGAGGAAGCTTGATAACAAGGATCCGGTAACATGGATATTACAGATGGAGCAATTTTTCGATCTCAATAATGTGCAAAACACACAAAAGGTACGTATTGCAACTTTATATTTGGAACCAAATCAGTTTGTATGGTATCAATGGCTATGCTCTTGTAAACAAATTATCACTTGGGCAATGTTTACGGCAAAATTGAGAGCACATTATGAGGACAAAAAAACCAGCACTTCTTTTAGCCAATTGATAAGTCTCAAACAAAAGGGTTCAATAATGGAGCACATTGAGGAGTTCCAAAAATTGAACATAAGGGTAAAAAATATTCCAGAGGAGCATAGGATTTATGTGTTCATAGGGTCTTTAAAGGATAATATCCAACATGATGTTTGCCTTTGGGAACTTGATTCATTAGAGAAGGCATTCAGGTTAGCAAGAAAAATGGAAAGCAAAATTATGGCAACCAAGAAGCATACCACTCACAGCTATAAAGATGGAAGTGTTGTTGTCCCTAGTCTTCCACAACCTATAAGGTTGACACCACAACAATTGGAAGAAAAAAGAGAAAAAGGGCTTTGTTACAGTTGTGATAGCAAATACACAAAAGGTCAGAAGTGTCATAAGAAGAAATTATTCTACATAGATTGTGAAGAGGAAGAAGAAAAGGAGCAAGAAAGGTCAAAAGAAGAGGATATAATCCAGGAACAAAGCCTAGATAAAGAAAAAATGAATCCGACCATATATTGTAATGCATTGGTGGGAATTACAACTCCTCAAACCATCAATATAGAAGGAAAAATCAAGAAGAAAACGGTAATAGTTTTGATTGATTCAGGAAGCACCCACAATTTTATTCATTGTAAGGTAGCAAAAGAATTGAATTCCTTCCTATATCCAGCACCAGAGTGTCGAGTGATGATTGCAAACGGAGGATCAATAAATTGCTCTAGAAAGTGACATAATATCAAGCTATCCATGGGAGAATATGTATTGACTAGCCCAATGCTTTCCATTCCAATGGGAGGTGCTCATGTTGTACTAGGAGTCTAATGGCTATAATCCTTGGGTATAATAGCTTTTAATTTTCAAGAACTTTTCGTCAAATTTTCTACGGAAGGAAAGGAAGTTGAATTAAGGGGTATTGTAGAGAAACTAGGAAAGATGATCAGCTCTAATGGTATGAGAAATCTTCTAAAAAAGGAACAAAGAGGTGTAATTGAACAATTATGTTCGCTAGATGTTTCCACATTAGAATCATCTATTTCTCCTAATCTCCAAAAAGTCCTAGACAATCATTCCAAGATATTTGAGACTCTCAAAGGTCTCCCACCTATGCATCATCATGATCATGCTATTCATTTGATTCCAGGAAGTGTTCCTCCAAACATCAGGCCGTATAGATATCCCTATGTCCAAAAGAGTGAAATTGAACGTATGGTTGCAGAAATGCTAGAGGTTGGTATAATTCTACTGAGTCAAAGTTCTTTCTCTACTCCAATCGTATTGGTGCACAAGAAGAATGGATCATGGCGCATATGTCCAGATTATAGGGAGCTCAACAAGTTCACTATTAAAGATAAGTTTCCCATTCCTGTCATTGATAAATTACTAGATGAATTGCATGGATCAATTTACTTCACCAAGTTGGATCTTCATTCAGGATATCATCAAATTAAAATGAACATTGAAGACATTCTGAAAACAACATTTAGAACTCAAGAGGGTCATTATGAATTTTTGGTCATGCCTTTTGGCCTTACAAATGCACCTTCAAAATTTCAAGGATTGATGCATTCAATTTTCAAACCATTCCTTAGAAAATTTGTGTTAGTATTTTTTGATGATATACTAATCTACAACAAGCCTTGGAAGGATCATGTTGAGCATGTTGACGGGGTGCCACAACTATTGGAGGAGAAATAGTTATATGCAAAAAGATCCAAATGTTTCTTTGGAGTCCAGGAGGTGGAGTATCTGGGACATATTGTATCTCGTGAAGGAGTTAAGGTAGACCCTAGCAAAATTAAAGCCATTAAGGAATGGAAAATCCACACATCCATAAAGCATATGCGAGGATTTCTCGGGTTGACAGGGTATTATCACAAGTTTGTTAAGAATTATGGGAGAA
>APFE030755930.1:53135-67657 GCA_000404065.3 Pinus taeda
TCTAGCAGAAGACTTACAGCTTCTTGCCAGTTTTGGAAGAGTTCCAGGAATTGCATAAGAATTCCAGAGTTGTTGGTCATCCTTAAACCATCACAGGTTGAGACTTCCCTTTTCAGGTTGAAGTTTTACCTTTTATGCGGGGTGAGACATCCCTTTACGGTTGAAGGTTTCCCTCTTTAAAACAATAGGATCACTTCCTCTAGCAGAATACTTACAGCTTCTTGCCAGTTTTGGAAGAGTTCCAGGAACTGCACTAAGCGTTCCAGTGTTGGTGGCTATCCTTAAACCACCGCCCTTTTTTACCAACATTTCATAGAGCACATTCAGCCTAGTGCTGCCATGCATTATTGCACATTTTGTATTACAGCTCTTTTCTTGGACTCATACATAACCCTTCGGATTAAGGGGGGGAATGTTGGACACCTAATCCTAAAGGGTTAACGTGGAAGCCGAATGGACAAAGCAGTCCAAGAGACCTTGGGATGTGAATCCCAACGGTCAACATAATGTACCATAAATATACATCATTTGTGAATAAAAAATGCAATGCATGCTTTATCTTTCTATTTGTTTCTCGTTCACCATGTCTGTTTAACACAAAAGTCTCATTTTTCCTCTTCCTTCTTCATTTCCTTCTTCTTCCTCCTTCTTCACTTGAATGAGTGATGGAATGAATTTATCTCAAGGAGGTCGAGTTTCCTCCTATATATAGGCTTGTGAAGGTGGATGTGGCTCTTCCTTTTAGGCTAAATTTCCAGATGTGAGGCTAACTTGGTCTTGGAGGGTATTTTGATTCTTTAAATGACAAAAATAATTTTCTTTACAAGTTACAATATGCCCGAAGGAGTAATAAACTTATGATAATGACTCTTTGACCTCTTAACCTAGGAAAAACCCTAGAAACACTCAATGGGTGCTTTACCTATAAAATAAAATACCTTGAGCATGAAACCCATGCTCCAAAAACAATAATAATAATTTTATTTCATTTTACAATTTACAAGAATCAAAAGTACATTTCATATTTATAATGATTGAGCCTAGTTACACATTTTTCAACACAAATTTACTTGAAAATGAGGGTGTGATTTATCTTCTTGAACCACTCATGGCATTTCTCTTTACCAAAGAGAACCACTCCAACTATGGAGATAAGTGAATGCATCATAAAATCTAATTTGGTCTCAAAATAATTATAGTGGTTGCAACAAAAGATTGATGTATTTGTAATAAAATTGAGTAGCTATGTCTTTAAAATTCATTAATATACCTCCATCATATATACAATTCATATGGCATGCCATACATACCATCATACTTTAATACCATCACATACTATATGGCTTTCAAAAAGGAACTCAATGTATTTTCAACCCACTTTCATATCCCATTATATGAACCATGTATTACTTCATATGCCATACGCCATACACACTTTCTAAAGTGTAATATTTCAAACAAATGATATATATAAAAATCCTACAATTTAAAATGACTCCATATAAGGTGAATTCACATAGCATTCAATTCAACCATAAACAACGCACCATATATGTATGCAGGCACACTCTCCAAATAATTGCAACGCATAGTCAACAATGCACCAAAAACTTCATTAACCACCCAAAAAGTTCAATGCATAGTCAACAAAATGCATACTAGAATATGCAAGAAGCTAATGCACGGTCTACGATCACTACATCAAATATTATTCAATGATGATATAGAATGATGTAGCATATAACATTTGATCTATACTCATGTCATTTGATTTTCTTGAAGCCTCCAATAAGTGCTTTGTAAAGGATGACCTCACCATATGTGGTGAAGTCGTTGATGCATGCTTTGTAATTCATTGTAACACAACCATGGTCATCATGATTTTTTTTTTTGTTTTTCAACGGTTGACGTACACATAGATTTGGGTATATAAGTGTGGCATGAAGCACACAAATCTAAAGCGTACTCAAATATTTGGGTATGTAGGTCAGAGCATTAGATTGTTAGAGTGTTCACAGAGAGGACAAAGTGATAGAAAGGGACAAAACCTTTATGTTATTAATGAAAGGATAAAGGATGGAAAAATTCTATAGGTGTTACATGCAGAAAGGGTCTAATTTGGGACCTGTGCTCTGATACCATGTCAGGTCAGGAGGGTAACTCCATGAATCAAATTTTATTTTTCATTTAGAGAGAACATGAATATATACAAAAAGAGGGATACTATTGGGATTCATCTCCCATCACCTCTTCATTTTCCAATTTCCTTTATTTTATTATTTACATAGATTTTACTAATCCAAAAGATTAGGTGTCAACAAAAACCAACATAAGTTATGTTTTCTCAAATTATTAGTTTATGCTTATTTGAAGAAAGCTTTCATTTTTATTAAATGTTAGTTAAATTCTTTCTTAAATGTGCCTAAAATCACCTATAACCTCTACAATGATGACTAATTTGATTCCATGTTATGTAGAATCACCCTCCAATGCTTTTGAATGATTCTACTACTATTGTTATGGAATCAAGTCAAGTATAAGACAAAATTACAAATATAAAATGAATTTGAAAGTTTATGCTTGGTTAATACAATTATCAACTACCCTAAAGCTACTTTCCAATTCATGGCATTAGACCTCAACTATATTACTTGAAAAATTTATTGGCATCCCACATGAGGATTCCTTGACCTAATACCATGATGAAACTTATACATGATATGGCTTAAAATTAGGCCCTACCTCTAGTAAACAATGAATTTACAATTGAGCTATGCACCTAGACACAAACAACACATTTAATAATTAAATTTAGATGTGTGGATTACTATCTCCAAACACCCCATGATCTCAAATATACTTTATAGAGACTATATAAGTTTTTTATAGTTCAACAACATGCCCATTCACAATGATTGATCTCAATAATTCTATTTATATGCCCCACTACCTTTAGCATACTTTGATACTATATTGAAAACTACATATGTAAGGAATTGAACAAAGGGTTTCCCCGCCAAAAAATTGTTCAACAATTTTCATACATGACAATCAACCTAAATAGTTGATAGTTAAATTGTATGTTAGCATCATTAACACCAATAATTTCATTCTCATACCATCATTTTCAATAATAGACACATAATTGAATAGGCATTCATTATTTTGTAAGTCTTGAATACTAAAAATAAATATGTGGAATAAGATTTATCCTTTGAATCTTAACTCCATTTCTCACTAAGAAGGTTTGAAATTTCAATATTTCCAAATGTTTGTAAGATGTTTGAGAAAAATACCAGTACCAAATATAACATACCTTGTGCGTTAATTCTTGATTAAGGATAGAAGGTATCGATTTCCCCTCTTCCTCACAATCTTAACAATTAGCTCACGTACCACTTTGTAATACACCCAACCCCGTAAACCTTCATTAGGGATGTTGGGCAACATAGTTTCTCTAAATAATTTTATCAAATTGTTCCCACACATTGTGTAATTACCATCGAAAAAAACACATTTCATTGGAGAGTTTCATCAAACACTTTGTGTGCATTATTTATTTCTCTCAAACACCAATATTCTACATTGTATATCTTAGAATTTATAAAGGATCAAAATATGAAATTTCTATTACAAGTACCATTGAGATATTTTCTCTATCTCCAACAAGTTTCATAGTCTGAAACCTCTCATAAATAAAGTTATGGTAATAATGCCAAGGTGGCCTATTTTGAGGTCTGATTTTAGGAGAATTTAGGAGATCTGACTTCGTCAAGGAATATTTCTGAAGATGTAGTGAACCAAGATCTAAAATATTTACAATACGTTCTTTGGAATTTCCCCCGAGTATGGTCTAATTTTAAGCCTCTAGAAGAAAAATTATAATGAAAATACCAAACTGACATTATTTCAAGAGCATTCAAAAATATTGATTTTCTTAGAGAATAACTCTCAAAATATAGCGAGTAAAGATCTAAAATATATACAAGACTTTCCTTGGTAATTACACTAAGTATGGTCCAAGTTTCACCCTATGAAATCACCGAGGAAAAAAATCGTTATAGCGAAAATGCCAAACTGACCTTATTTTAGGGGAATTTAGGAAGCTCGACTTTCTTAGAACATAACTTTCTAAATATAATGAATCAAGATTTAAAAATTTGGCCAGATGAACAATGAGACTTTCCATCACTACGTTCTATGTTTTAGCCTCTAGAACCCCTCAAAATAAAAGTTATAGTCAATTGGTGATATGTTTACCCCATAAATCACATTTTGGGATTCCAACATTAAACTCCATGAAATCACTTATAGTCTGGAGAGGAAATTAAAGAAAATCCAACACGAAATTAATAGGGAAAGCGTGAAATTAATAAGGATGACATGAAACTAATAGTGTAGGCATGCAATTACCCAAAATTATCATGCATTTCCCACCAATTCATTTAAATTCCACAACTAGGTGAATTCATACCACTACTCCAAACTTTACCATCATAACTAACATAATGATCATAAATAAAATAATATAATAGCCACAATAACTCGTGCATATCAAAAGATCATTCATGCAAAAAATATCAATAACAAGGAAATAAACATATATCTATTGTAACCAAAAAACATTGAATTAAAGTATGGTGAGCCACGTTCCACCTCAACTTAGGCTCTATTGTGCTATACTTTTTCTCACAACTAGCCACCCTTGTGCCATTTATTGATGTCTTGAAGGAAAACTTAACTCAAAGATTTAATACATAGTTTTCAAACTGGATTTAACACTAAAAGTGAAGGCCACTCTCCTTCACACAAAAGAAACACTTAGTCTTTGTCACATAGGTTGTCACTCACAATCCTTAAATAGTCTCAAGTTGTGAACCTCTCTGGGTTCTACCACCATTTCTCTTGCCAAATCAAATTTCTAAGTGAGAGAGTATGAGAAAAAAACTAAGGAGAAAATAAGAACTTGGAACCCCTTGATGGTTTCTCCTCCTTATTTTTATCATCACAACTTAAGCCTTTTTCTCGCCAATCTTTTTCTAGAAGTGTCTTGTGAATATCAACCATCACATCAAGGAAAATAATATTTATTCAAGAAAGGCTAGGATTTGTCCCACCCACCCTTGCATCTTTTCCTCCATAGTAAAGTTTTCTCTCCTCCCCAAGGCATCATGATTTGTTGGTTCATCACATTGTAAAGTTTATTACATTATATAAATGTTGGTAACCCAACATTACAAGTGCTTAATTACATCACAAATTTTGGGGAAATGAAAAGAGGGTTTCACACCAAACAAATTTCACATTTCAACATCCTACATATTTTGGTATGGCATTGAAGTCATGATGCTCAACGTAGGCTTATTATACCAAAATTGATCTCTCTTTTCCTGAACACTTTACAACCTATATAAATTTATCTTCTCAAATCTCTTTTTATTGTTACATGAGTGCCATGTGTTTATGCTTGAGCATAGGGCCTTATGAATTTGGTTCCAACTTGATGTGTGTGTGTCAATTGGATTTATCTTAAGTGATTACCATGAATGCTTTTTATCCTTCCTACCTAGATTCAATTTGAATGAGCGACATGATGAGCTCATATTGAATGCATCGTTACAATAGATTCAAGTCTTACGGTGGAATGACCTTAAACCATAAAGAATATGTTACTCTATTCTATTGGCTAGAGAGTGGACATGTTTTTACATGGAAAAATAGATTTATATTCCTTTTGATAATATTCATAGTGCACTCCTTGTGTAATAAAAAAAATTATAGAGTAAAACACAATCACTGATTTTAGGCATGTTCGTTTGACCTAGCTAATGTCACATTTGAACTATTAGGTACCACCTCCATGAACCTATTTCTATCAAAATTATTTATATTTTGGATTTTCCTAACATCAATGGGTTATTTGATTCGCATATGAAGTTATCGATTCCAAAATCTCCATTGAGGGATGCAGAGCAGATCAAAGAGGCAAGAAGGGTTACGGTTTTTGGGAAGACGACGCAGCAGCATGGAGATCGGGAGGAAATAAGGTCTGAAAGGCGAGAGGAGGCCCTAATCAGCCGCGAGGAGAGTTAAGCAGTAACAAGAGGCAGGCGGAGCAGAAAAAGAAACCAGACGGGACTGAAGGAAGCCATGGAGGGGAATCAAGGGAGGGGAGAGATTCCCTCCTTCAAAAATGTGGTCGCAGGAGAAACTAGTGGAGGAGGGCAGACAGGACCATAGACGGAAAATGAAAAAGACATACCAGTCCTGGGAAGCCGATGGCAAGCAAGAATGGGGAGCAGATGCTTACCTAGGGCACAAAAAAGACCAAGGTACGTTATCCATAACAATAAACTAGAGGATTATCGCTGCTATATGAAAGATCATGCACTGATATGTAAGTTTATAGGATTCTGGCCATCTAAAAAGGATCTAGTAAAATGGATTCAACTAAGATGGAAACTAAAAGGACATGTTGACCTGAAACTAGGAGCCAAGGGTTTTTTTACAGTCATTTTTGCAAACCTTGAAGATAAGGAGAGAATATTCGAGGAAGGACCTTACTTCACGAACAATGCTGGTTTATTTATGAGACACTAGGAAGAGAGATACAACCCAGATGTAGAAAAACTACTGGCAGCACCCATATGGGTAAGACTGTTTGGGTTACCAACAGAATTCTGGCACCCCGAGATTCTGGAAGGGATTGGAAACTCGATAGGGGCTTTTGTCAAAGTAGAAGAATCGACTAAAAGGGGCAAATTCACATCCTATGCAAGGATATGCGTGTACATGAATATAGCAGAACCTTTACCAGAATTTGTAGAAGTGGAATACCATGATGAAATATGGCAACAACCAATAGATTATGAGCACATTCCCTTCAGATGCCACAGGTGCCATGAGTACGGCCATCTATTTAGGGAATGCCCGCAAAACAGAGAAGGAGAGACCACAAGAATAATGGAAGAAGAAAGAAGAAAAACAGAAGGACCTGAGGCAGGAGAAAGGGGTTTTAAGGAAGTCCAAAGAAGACAAAAACCGCGACCAGAGGAACAAAGAGGGCAACCAAAAGGAAAGAACATACCTGTTGAGAATCAGAACAAATTCCAGGTCCTTCAAGACGAGGAGGAGGATACAGAAGGAGGAAAACAGGAGGAAGGGGATACTGAAAATGTCCCGATGGAAATCATAACGGAAACCTCAGGCAAAAATACTAGCCAGACCAAAGAAGACGAAGTAGAGATGGGAGAGCGCCAGGAGAATATATAAGAACAACTAATGCAAGGGACAGGAAAGCGAAAGGAAAGTTGGACTGAAGAAGAAAGGATAATAAAGAAACTGCTACAAGAGTGGAAAAACTTAGATGAGAGATTCATCCCAGAATCCCAAAAACAACAATACAAGGAGGCATTTCAAAAATACAAGGAGAAGAAAGGCAGCATGACAGAGACTGGACCAGACCAATCAGGCACGCTAGGATCCCAAAACATAGGAATGGACGGCAGTGGCAAAGGCGGAAGGAAACGAGGGAGGAAAACATTGAATGAAATGATTCAAGCAGTAGGGGAAACACTGGTTAATTTAGGAAGAGTGATACCTCTGTCAGAGGTATTTCGACAACCCTTAAAAAGTTTTAGATGATTATTACAAGCTGGAACATAAGGGGACTCGACAGTAAGGGAAAGCAGAGATATCTGAAAGAATGACTGAGGAAGGATAAGCCTAGTATAATGATTATTCAGGAAACAAAAATGGATCAGCAACAACTACAAGGAATTTTGGAAAAGATGAGACCAAAGTATGAAGTAATGGCTCAAGACACAGTTGGTACAGCAGGAGGTTTAGCGATTTTATGGAATACAGAGGAGGTTATTTTTGAAAATTGGATCAGCCTCCCCAGAATTCTATCCAGAGTGTTTAGGCTGGCAGGAATGACAGAAAGAATCCTCATTTCGGGGGTTTATGGTCCTCACTTACCTAGGGGACGGAAAGAATTCCTTAGGAATATACAGGCGGTAAGGCGAATAATCCCCGATAACTTATGGATAGTCGGCGGAGATTTTAATTTGATCCGCGACCTAGGAGAGAAAAGAGGTGGCGTCAGGAGACAAGATCAGAGTATGGAGGAGTTTAACGAGCTTATAACAGAACTAAGACTAGTGGATACCCCAACAACAAACGGCGTGTTCTCTTGGAACAACAAGAGGGGTGGGAAAAACCAGATAGCATCAAAGTTAGATAGGTTTCTCCTATCGGAACACATCCTGAATAGAGATGTTTTTATAGAGGCGAAAATCCTTCCGGGCCTTGGCTCAGACCACTGGCCAATACACTTAGAAATTGATATTAAGAAAAACAAAGGCAAGAAACCTTTCAGATTTGAGGTCTTATGGCTTAGAAACCCGGATTTCCTTCATAAAGTGGAAGAATGGTGGACTCAGAGTCAAGTTAGAGGGAAAGGAAAAATGCATACATTCCAATTGAAGCTCAAGGAAATAAAAGGCAAAATTAGAAAGTGGAATAGAAAAGAATTCGAGCACATCATGGAGGAAAAACAAAAACTGGAAAAGGAAATGGAGGATATTCAGTAGCAAATTATCCTAGAAGGAAGGGATGAAGAATGGAGCAAAGAAGAGGGAAGAATAATAAACCAGCTGGAAGAAAGAAGAAAGCAGGAGGAGATCATGTGGAGGCAGAAGTCAAGGATAAACTGGCTGCGAGAAGGCAAGAGGAATACAAAATTCTTTCATCAAGTGATGATACAAAATAGACAGAGATATCGGATCTTCTCAATCAAAACTGCAGAAGGAGAGCGGGTAGTCGAACAAGAAGGAATAGAAAGAGTATTAGTGGAGTATCATAAAGGGATCCTCACGGAAACTCAGGACGACAGAGGAGAAGCAATAGAACAAATATGCAAGGAGATCCCAAAATTAGTAACAACAGAATAGAACAAGGCCTTAATGCACGCAGCTATGATGGAAGAGGTTGAAGAGGTAGTCATGAATATGAAAAAGGTAAAGCACCGGGACCAGATGGTTTCACAGTAGAATTTTATCAGTCAGGATGGCACTTCATGGGGCAGGAAATCTTGGAAGCGGTCGAATAATCTCGCCTGAAGCAAAAGATTTGGCCAGGTATTAACTCGACTTTTTTAACTCTGATTCCTAAAAGTAATAGATGTGAGGAAGCTCAAGGATTTCGACCAATCGCTCTGTGTAATGTTATTTATAAGATCATTGCTACCCTGATAGCGAAAAGTTTGAAACCTCTCCTCCTGAATATCATATCCCCAGAACAAACGGGGTTTGCCGAGGGACGACAAATATTGGATGGTTTAGTGGTTACTCAAGAGATGATACATTCTCTAAACCAAAAAAAGCAGAGGGGAATGATGATAAAACTAGACCTCTCAAAGGCCTACGATCGCCTGAGCTGGAGATACCTTTGTATGGTGCTGGAAGATTATGGTTTAGAAAAGAGATGGATTGAATGGATATTTAGCATGATTTCAACCCCAATCTTCTCAATCCTGCTAAATGGCAACCCAACAAGGAATTTTAACGCCTCAAGGGGTATAAGGCAAGGTGATCCAATATCACCCTTTCTCTTTATTTTAGTAGTAGAAGGACTCGGGAGAATTATCAAAAGAGAAATTAGGAAAAAGAAGATCAGAGGATTAAAGCCCTGGGGAAACAATTTGGCTATAACGCATCAACGGTTTGTGGATGACATAATGTTATTTGGGGAAGTTAGCATCAGAGAGGTTAGGGTGATCAAGGCAGTTCTAGATATTTTCATGGAAGCTTCAGGTATGGAGATTAATAAGGAAAAATCATGTACTTTTATTTTTAACACTCCAAAGGCCATCAAAGCTCATCTCACTAGAACCTTGGGCTTCAGACAGGGGGACCTCTTGACTAAGTATCTAGGGAACCAGCTGGACATACATCCCACCCGAATGAAAAATTGGCAGGAAGTTATTGATAAAATCAAGAGACGACTGACAAACTGGTCCTTCAGATCTCTGAATATAGCTAGCCGAATTGTCTTGCTAAAGTCAGTACTACAATCAATCCCCATCTACCCTTTGTCCATCAGAGTAGCATCAAAAGGAGTATGCACAAAACTAAGGGAGATTTTTGGGAAGTTTGTTTGGGGAGGACTGAAACAACAGAGGAAATGGGCCTTAGTCTCGTGGAAAAATCTGATCCAAAGAAAGGAGGAGGGAGGATTGGGCGTCAGAAATCCTGAAATGCTAAACAGAATCTTGGGCGCAAAATTATGGTGGAGATGGTTACAAGGAGGAAAGGATGTGTGGAAGATAATATGGGAATTCAAATATAATATGCCGGAATCAACAACAGATAAACTGAGAATTGAAGAAGCCCCAAAAGGATCCTCCATATGGAACCTAGCAAGTCAGAACAGAGATGTGGTCAATCAGCACGCTTTTTGGGAGATTCGGGGAGGAAACAATGCAAAATTTTTTGAGGACAGGTGGCAGCAGAAAGGAAAAATGACAGAAAAACAAACCCTTCAAGAGATCCAACAGAGAGCGCAAAGGGAAGGGATGGAGTATGTTAGAGATTATTGGAAAGACGAGGAGAGAAGTGGCATATGGAGGACCTGGAGGAAACCAGGGGAATGGTGTGAGAACATAAACGCAGAAATAGAGGAAAAGTACCTCAAAGAAGTTGATCTAAGAAAGATAAAAAGCAGGACAGGTGAGGACATCCTCAGATGGGGAAGATCCATGAAAGGGACGTTTACAGTAAAAGAAGCCTACTATCTGACAACAAAGCAAAATCGGGAAGAAGGCGACATAGACTGGAGGAAGATCTGGGAAGGAAAATGGTGGCCAAAAATCACAATCTTTGCCTGGCTGGTCAGTAAAGGAAGGATCCTAACCTAGGATAAAATCCTAAAGAGAGGATACCACGGACCATCAAGATGCAGTCTATGCAACAGTGAAATGGAAAATCAAGGACACCTTCTAAATAAATGCCCTTACGCAGAAAGTGTCTGGGAAAAGATCAGATCACTATTTGGAAGGACAATGAGAAACCCTAGCAACATATGGAATACCATTATGCAATGGGGTATAGGCCAATTTCACAGCAAAGTTTTAAGAAGAATATGGAATTTAGTGGTAGGCTTTGTGATCTGGTTTATCTGGAAGGAACGCAATAGAAGAATATTCAAGGGGCAAAGCAGTCGACCTGAAAGAGTTTGGGAGGAAATAAGCAAAGCAATAAAAGAAACTATTCTCTCAGACACTTGGGATGAGGAAGACTAGAAGATGGACCAAGTAGAAGGTAGAATAGCTTCGAAACTTAACTTAGAGTTCAGCATGATTTATCCCAGAAAAGAGAAGAAAGGTAATCCTCAATCCCAAAGTCCCAACCAATTCAGATACCCATGGATACACTCCATAAAACTGAACTTCGATGGAGCGTCGAAAGGGAACCCTGGCCCGACAGGCATAGGAGGTATTTTCTGTGATGGACAAGGAAAAACAAGGTGGGTCTACACGGAATGGGGAGGCGAGATGACGAACAATGAGGGAGAACTCTGGGGGTCCATCAAGGCCTGAGAATAGCAATCAGAAACAGTTATATGAACCTGGATATTGAAGGGGACTCGCAGATCACGATAAGGATGCTGCGAAACCTTAAGGATGGGAAGAGCTGGGAAAAAGTGGCCAAAAGTTGGAGGACAGCAGGCATTATCAAAGATATAGCAGAACTGTTAAATAGGATTGATTATAAGATAATCAACCATGTTCGACGAAATGGAAACAAGACCGCGGATCTCTTGGCAAACTGGGGAAGCAAAGGAGCAAATAGGAGTCTAGATAGAAGTTGGCCCTCATTAGAAAGGGATCATAGCTGGGAAGGTCTCAAAAACATAATTATTCAAGACCATAATGAAGCATCTATGGTATGAACTAGAGAAAACAGCACACCCGATCGGGTTGCGTAACGTCAAGGGGCAAGTAATTAAGTTTCGGTGGTGGGAGGGGCAAGTGACCGCAGGAAGATACCAAAATATCATTGCAACTGGTAAGTGGAGCAGTGGAGAGGATAGCAGAGCAGATCGACAGGACACCCGGGTATGAGTTTTTGACGGTGGAAGGGACAGTACGCCAGGGACAAGCCCGCAGAATGATTGCGTGGGGATCGAGCCCAGCGAAATGGACAGAGCCTTAAGTATGAAAGGCATGCAGAGGAGAGGGAACACGAGGGAAAGGTGGCAGAGCAAAACACGAGGTAAGGATCACAGAGCAGCAGGGAAGGGTTGCATTAAGCCGAGTGATATTGCGAGGGGAACGGAAAGCCCTGTGAGCCCAGAGGAAAGTGAGAGGAAATGCAGAAGCAGGGATAGCATGGACGCAGAGGGCAGCAGGACAACGAAGAGATGGATGCGCAACAGTGGAGCGGACGAAGACCGGGGCTGGAACAAGATGGACAGGAAGGGAAAGCGTAAGTTGGAAGAAATTCTGGAGCACGGCATCCCTGTCTATGATGTCTCGGAGGGGGAGAGCGATGATATGTCAGAGGGCCTGGAGAAGTCCGCGTGGGAAATTAGGAACAGTGGCCGAAATAGAGCAGCGACAGGAATCAGGGAGGATGAAGAAGGGAGCCTGAGGAGGGGAATAGAAGGGAGAAAGGGAAGACGCAGGAGAGGGAGAGGTCGTAGGGGAAGAGGGGGCTGAAGAGGATAGGGAGTGGCGGAAGGTTGCAGCAGACAACGACATCGGTGCCGCGAAAGCAACGAGGAGGATGGGGAGACCGGGATGGGAGATGGGGGAAGACAGAGAAGACAGACCATAGAAACCAGGGTCACGATAGCAGAGAGGGAATATAATGAGAAGACTAATCCAAAAATTAAAAGAATTATTGAGCATTGGGAGGAAGAGGCCATCCAAGCCCAGTTAGAGGATGAGATGGAAGATTGGATAAGTCTCATGCTTGACCCAGGGCATACCCGAGGTAGAATGACTCTATAAAAACAGTCGCTGCACCTGTATTGGGTCATGAAGAGGCTCATGGCCAAAGCCATGGAAAAGATAGCAATGGAAATGGCCAAATTATCGCAGGGAATTCCGAATTTGAAGAAAAAACTGAAGAATATTGTAATCACTCTTCTCATGCAAGACAAGCGGCTGGAGGACCTGCAACAACAGCTTGAGGCAAACGGCATGATGATCAAAAAGGAGAAAAAGCAGCAAGAGATTGCTGAGGAACAGTAAAGAAAGGCATGTTTTGGATGCAGTTAGTAATTGTAGATTTTTGTTTTGTTTTTTAGCCATGCATAAGGTTTATGTTTATGTTTACTTGCAGATGTATGTCAGTAGTAATAGTGATAAGACCAAAGTGTACAAGGCATGGAAAGACAGGTTAAAAACCTTTTATTTTTGGGCAGCAGTTAAAAACTATAGGTGGTCAATAAACCCGGTTTCCCTGCGGGGCAGGTTGAGACCACCTTAGATATGTAATGATTTCTTTTGATAATAGAAAATGGCACCTCCTCAGCTTACAAAAAAAAAAACATCAATGTGTTATTAAGACTTTAGATTACATCTAAAAGGCCCATCAAGTTCACACATTCACCGACATGCACCACTCCTTCCAACTTCCCTTGTTCTCCACTTGCTAGATAAACTTGTACCTCTATAATACCTTTTTTTTTTGGAAATTATTAACTTTGCACTAGAGCATTTGGTTCACTTGCAAAGGGTAATAAACCCTTAGAATTTTTTCTTTACTTGTAATGTGTTATGTAGCTCTAGAATTTATCGTCAAACTATACAAATATGGAACATTCAAGCCCATTTAACCTTCATACTAAGAGGTTTTCCATGATTTTCTTTGAAAATAGTAAGACGAGTCTCATAAGACAATAATTTCCAAGACTCTTTTTAAATTTCCCTCCAGCATGGAAATAATTATACCTTTTACCTTCAACATTTATGTGGCTTCTTTCCACTATGTTCCAAACCTACAATAGTATCTTGAAACACTTTACACTTTATTTTGTTTCTTCAACTGCCATTTTTTCCCCTACATGTAGCTCTCAAAAGACCTTTGATTTCTTGGAACAAAAAGTAGCTTATATCATCAATATTATAAGAAATAAATATTCGAGTTCCTTCTTCTAATAACTTATTAAGAATCCTAGAATTTTTTAAGTAGAGTTGTCTTAATAGAAGAGAAATATGTTAATAATGGTTTCAACAAAATAAAATGGGTTGGGATTATATGATTTTATACTTTGGGAATGACACTTAATTGAAAACTATATGGTTAAATGACAAATAATAGCTTTATACTTTACTTCTTTCTACATACTTTATTTAACAAATTTTTTCATGAAAATGCATTATCTTTCTAATCTTTTATCTTATAAATTTTTACCAATTAATCAGAGATATACATGTCTATTTTCTAATTAATAAGCACATTCACATTAATAAATGTGATTGATATAAAGTAATCCCTAACTATAAACCCTAA
>APFE030755930.1:68561-79508 GCA_000404065.3 Pinus taeda
TGTAAGAATACACTTCCTCCAAGTTATTATTGTCATACATAAAATTAGCGCAAGTGTCCTTCTTGGATTTGATAATCATAACTTTTGTTTTGTCAGTGTTAACAATCATACCCATGGTAGAGCATAAATCCTTAAGAAGCTCGAGTTGCTTATCAAGATCAGAAGGGCACCTTGCCAAGGAAACAATATCGTCAGCATAGAGAAGAAGGATAACGACTATCCCAGCTAAGATAGTGCCACCGCATCCTGCTTCTTCTAAATAACCTTCGAGCTTATCGATGTAAATACCAAAAAGGGTAGGGGAGAGAGGGCAACCTTGTTTAACTCCGATGTTACACTTAATATCTTTTGGCCACCCCTCATTGTTCTTTAGCTTGGCAATTACATTCTCGTATAAAATTTTAAAATCTTATTAATATGTTGATAACATAACCTAAAATTAATAATCATCTAAAATAAATTAAGAATAAAAATTCAAAAATTTTATTCACAAATAATATTAAATGATATTATAATTAAATATAATAAATTCAAAACCTTATTTAATTTATAATAATAACCTATTATAAAATAAAACCATATTTATAAATTAAATCTCATTCACAAATTAAATTTACTAAAACTCCATTCCCGAATTAAAATTAAAGCTAATTAAATTAAATCAACCGTAAAAAAATTAAATTAAACGAACACAAAAGATGCTTCCGTATGAAACGCTGAAGCCTTGCGAGTTTCCGCCTCGTCGAATTTGGTCATTAAAATATTCAAACCCTAACCCCCGACAGATCCTGATTTCCTCAATATTAAAATATAGTTAAATTAATTTAGTTTTAAAAATAGTTAAAATAAAATATATGTTAAAAAAGTGGTGGAAAATTGAGTTTACCTAACTAAATGTGAAACAAATATCACCTAATTCTTAAGTGAAAAAGCTTAAAATACTCCAATAAATATATGATTTGACTTTCAACTTCAAATTCATATATGTATAAATACTTTTATTATATTAAAAATTAAATAACTAACTCAATAGAAAACAAATTATGTCATCTAATATAAAAAGATAAATTTGTTCATAAAGATAATAAAAATAATTTTGGAAAAAGGATTTGTAATCATGGGAAGTCAAAATTGAGGCGATTAATTCATGGAATAGTGGTAAAAAGAAATATTAACGAGATCTGGGAGTAGAAATAAATAGAGCAAAAATAAATAGAGCAATGACATTAAGGGATATTTCAAGGTAGATATTGTAACTTTAGTAGTTGTAAAAGAAAGTGTATCTTTATACCTATAAAGATGAGCGCAGTATATTATTTTGATGTCCATAATGTGACTAGTGCATGGCAAAATAAAGCAAAAACATTGTTTAAATAAGTAAAGACATCATGAGATATTAAAAGATGGAGTAAACTTGATAATGCATAGAAGAATGATCATGATAATATGCAACAAATAAAAAAAGTTAAGCCATTATGATAATATGATAATGATTTCGACAAATCCTGAGTGTTGAAGTGTTGAGTCAAGTCGAGTTAAGTCATAGTTGAATTAAATATATGGTTACATGTCAAGATATTTTAGGCTAGTGGTTGGTTGGAAAAAGTTAAATACTCTTCATGAGTTTAAATTATCAAATTTTAGTGTGATCAATAAAAAAGCCAAAACTAATATGTTTTGTATAAATTTTATATTTAGGCTTATCTATTTTACCAACAAATTAATATTAGAACTGAGAAAAGATCACAAAATCCATAGTGCTACAAAACCACTAAAAACACATTTTTTTTTTTTAATTACATTACAAATTTATTAAACTATTAAAATAATAAGCAAATTTCGCATTTAATTAATACATGAACTACATAATTTTTTTGCAAGTTATGTGTACAGTTTTTATGCGATCGAAACAGGACAAGCCATTAATAAACATCATAAATCCGTGACTCAATACGCACTCAATCCTTTTTTGGAAAGTCACGAAGGCGTCCATTTTTGAAAGTCACATGCTTTTCTTTTTTTTAACAAACTCATACAACTAAAGTGGGTTGTCACAATATAGTGTAGTGAGTTATAATGTTTTTTATATAAACACTTATTTTATAAAAGTCTTAATAGTTTTTATATATGTTTAAAAAATATTTTTATATATAAAATAATAATAAGGGTTTTATTAAAAGGAGTTTATTTATAAGGAGTGTTTTTTTTTTCAGTTTTGCAAGTCTATAAAACAAAAAAATTTAGGCTTTTTGAAGGAAGATGAATTCACAACCTTAGTTCATACTTTTTACAGGGAAGGATTATGATGTGTGGGCAATTAAGATGGCAACCACTTTGTAGCTCATGATGTTTGGGAGTATGTCCAGTTTGGGTTTTCTAAACCTAAGGATGAAGTAGAAGAACGAGCTCTCACTAATGCAAAGAGGGAACAGTGGAAGAAAGACAAGAAGAATAATGCACAAGCGTTGTAACTTTTTTAGCCAGGAGTAGACTGAGCAGTGTTCCGGAAGATTATGATCACGTCCTCAGCAAAGGAAACATGGGATACTTTGAAAACAAGATATAAAAGGTATAGCCAAAGTCAACATTGTTAAGTTGTAGAATACTAGGAAATATTTTGAAAGTCTGCAGATGAAGGAGATAGAGGACATCAATTCTTTCATGAATCTGGTCATGACTATCATAAATCAGTTAAAAAAATTTGGTGAGGAAATTAAAGATCTAACAGTGGCTGAGAAGGTCCTTAGATCTTTGTCTACCAGATTTGATGTTGTCGTAGCAGCCATAAAAGAAACCAAGGATTTGGCATCATTAACAGTTGATGAGTTGATGGGATCACTTCTATCACATGAGGCAAGGATAGACGTAAATAAGGATTCCACTTTAGAGACCGATTTCAAAAGTCAGGTTTCTATTTCAAGAGACAGAGGTCGAGGCAGAAGTAGATCGAGGATCGAGAGGCAGAGGATGAAGTGAAAGATATGGTGGTCAGAGAGATGGACGAGAAGAACATGAACATGAAAGTGGAAGCGCCAGCAGAAGCTTCAAGACTAATCAAAGAGTTGACAAATCAAAGGAAAGATGTTATTATTACAATAAATTACGTCACTATTCCTATGATTACAAGAAGAGAATAGTTGATCAAGGGAACCAAAGAGATAATGTCACTGCAGAGACTACTAACTCCATGTTCCTAGCTTTCCATACCATGCATGAACCTTCTGATAATGTGTGGTTATTGGACAATGGTTGTAGTAACCACATGACAGGAAACAAGAATTTGGTTGCAAATTTGGATCAATCTATGAAAAAGAGGTAAAGTTGGGAACTGACAAGACTGTGGATGTAGATGGCAAAGGAGTGTTCAACATTCTGAGCAAGCAGGGGGAACCGAAGATAATCTCAGAGGTATACTATGTTCCTAGTCTCAAAAATAATTTGACAAGTGCTGGTCAATTGAGACAAAAAGGATACAAAGTTATCTTTCAAGGTCAACAATGTGTTATATATGATAAGCCCCCAAGCAAGAAGCTGATAGCAAAGGTGCAGTTGACGAGGAACAAACCCTTTCCTCTAATTATGAATTACAATGATTAGGGCAACTCTTTTACAGTTCCATGTTCTTATAATGATTATTGGTTATGGAACTTTCAATTTGGACACTTGCACTTTTATGGTTTAAGATAGACGCAGCAGAAACAAATGGTGAGAGGCTTACCTCCCATCAAAGAACCAACTATTAATTGTGAGTGTTTCATCTTGGGAAAGAAACACCGTGATTTTTTTCTAAAGGGAGTTGCATACAGAGTAAAGAAACCTCTTTAGATAGTGCATACATACTTGTGTGGACCTATGAGGACATAGCCAATTGGTGGGAGTTGTTACTTCCTCACTTTCATTGATGACTATAGTAGAAAGACTTGGGTTTACTTCTTGAAGTAGAATTCTAAAACTTTTTGAAGGTTTAAAGAATTCAAAGCCTTAACATAGAACCAAAGTGATCGACATGTCAAGGTATTGAGGTCAAATTGTGGTCGAGAATATGATTCAAAAGCATTCCATGATGACTACAAACAATATTGAATCAGAAGACAGTTTACAACTAGGTACACATCGCGGTGGAATGGTTTAGCAGAGAGAAAGAACATGACAATTATGAACATGACAAGAAGCATGTTGAAAGGCATAAACTTGTCGAATGAGTATTGGGTAGAAGCAGTTGCATGTACTATTTATGTGATCAATAGATCTCCTACAAAGAGTGTGATGAACATAGTACCAGAACAAGCATGGTCAGGTATGTCTTGTAGCGTATCTCATCTCATATTATTTGGATGTGTAACTAATGCATATGTGCCTAAAGAATGAAGAGGCAAATTGAATGATATAAGTGAAAAATGCATTTATTGGTTATAGTGAGCAATCAAAAGCTTACAAATTATATAAACCTGCCACCAAGAAGATCATAATTAGCAGAGATGTTGTGTTCAATGAACAAGAGTCAGAACTGTACTGTAGATAAAACAGTTGATGCACAAGTGCCACTAATGGAAGAAGATGATGTAGCGGAAAAGAAGTAGCAAGAATCATAGGTGAAGACACCAAATAGAGACAAAACAACAAGGACTCCAAGATTTTCTAAGTAGCTTAGTTCTTCAAGAAGATTAACGAATCGAGTTTCTCCTAACAATCAATCATATGGTGAATCAAGAAATGGTAAGAGAAAGATGAGAAGTCTGAAAGATATTTATGATGACTTGGATGTTAGTTCATTTTTTGCATTGTTGTCATTCCAACCTTCTTCATTCAAAGAAGCAATCAGAGATGAAAATTGGGTGCAATCCATGGATGAAGAAATTGAAGCTCCTGAAAGGAATAATACATGGGATTTGGTTGATTTTCCAAAGGAAAAAAATCTCATTGGTGTAAAGTGGGTGTACAAGGCAAAGTTGAATGAGAAATGTGAAATTGACAGATTTAAAGAACACCTTGTAGCAAAAGGATTCTCAAAGCAATGGGGAATATATTTTGGAGAAAAGTTTGCTTCGGTAGCTAGATTGGATACTGTAAGAGAAGTTCTAGTGACAACAGCTCATAACAAGTTGAAAGTATATCAGATGGATGTGAAATTAGCCTTCTTGAATGGAATTCTAGAAGAAGAAATTTATGTGCAGCAACCTCCAAGCTGTGAAGTTGAAGGTAACAAAGATAAATTTTACAAGTTGAAGAAAGCGCTATATGAACTGAAGCAAGCACTTAGAGCTTGGTATAGCAGAATCGACAACGACATGATGAAGAATGGATTTTGCAGAAGCAACATTGAGTCTACCTTGTACACAAAGGTACATGAGCATGGACAGATTTTGAATGTTTTCTTATATGTTGACAACATGATTTTTTACAGGTCATTTTGAGCTAGATGAATTTAAAGTAGCAATGATGAAATAATTTGAGATGACGAATCTTCGTTTCATGAAATATTTTCTTGGCATAGAAGTTAAGCAATCTGAAAAATGATTTTTTGTTTGTCAATATAGATATGACAAAGATTTGTTGAAAAGATTTGGGATGGAAAATTGCAAACCTATCCCTATACCACTTGCAACAGGTATGAAGTTAAGCAAGGATGATGAAGGATCAGATGTCAATCCAACTCTATTCAAAAGATTGGTTGGCAGCCTCATGTATCTCACATCTACAAGATCGAATATCATGCAAGGAGTGAGTTTAATTTCTAGGTTTATGGAGACTCCAAAAAACACACATTGGATTGCAGGAAAAAGAATTCTGAGACACATAGCATGAACTAGAGATTGTGGCATAATGTATGCAGGCAGAGAAAATAAGGATTTGATTGGATACACAGATAGTGATTTTGCAAGTAGTTTGGATGATAGGAATATCACTTCTAGTTTTGTGTCCCATCTTGGTTCAGGTGTGATTTCATGGGCATCTAAGAAGCATCCCATTGTGACGCTTTCGTCAACAAAATCATAATATGCAACAGCAACATCAACAACATGTCAAGAAATCTGGTTAAGAAGAGTATTTGATGGAATCAAGCAGAAACAACGAGGATCAACAACAATATATTGTGACAACAACTCAACAGCTCCACTATCTAAGAATAGTGTGTTCCATCAAAAGAGCAAGCATATTGATACTAGATATCACATTAATAGAGAACTTGTGAGCAATGGAGAACTTCATTTGAAGCCCTGTAAATCTAGTGAACAATTGGCTGATATATTTACTAAGTCATTAGCAAAAGATGTGTTTGAGTTTCATAGAAGAAACTTGGGTGTTGTAAGCCTAGCTGAGACATAGACCAACAGGCATGTTTGAGTTGTTATGAGTTAGTTTTAATTTAGCAGTCATAATTAAGGGGGAGCGTTAAAATAAGTTGATTACTCCCACATGAGGAGTTGGCTAAAATTAGAGAGTCAGTTCACCGAGTGTTTAGTGTTGAAGCGTTGAGTCAAGTCGAGTTAAGTCATAGTTGAATTAATTGTGTGGTTACATGTCAAGATATTCTAAAATTAGAGAGTCAGTTAACCGAGTGTTGAACGTTGAAGCATTGAGTCAAATCGAGTTAAGTCATAGTCGAATTAAGTGTGTGGTTACATGTCAACATATTTTAGGCAAGTCTCTAATTGGAAAAGGTTAAATACCCTTCACTGGATCCACAACTCGTGTGCTTTGTGTAAATTTTGTGTTTAAGCTTCTCTGCCTTTCCAACAGACTCTTGATATTGTCATATAATCATCTATAAAACTAAGAATATTCCCTTGACTTGAAATCTCAAACATTCATTTTATTAAAAATATAAATTTCACAAACCCTATTCCAATATATACCACCCATAAACATAATAAGATTCAATGTCCAATACTCCATTATAATAAAAATACAAATATTATTTTATTTCAATCAATTTTCTAATAAGAATCTGAGCTTTAAAATCTAATATTCCTAAACTTTATTACACCCTTCCAATGAAAAACATAAAAGAAATAAATCACAATGAGAAAAAAGTGTGACTGGTATCATATCACTAAGGTACATGCATACACTATAATTTCACTAAAAATTGACAATTGAAAATCTGATATTTAAAAACTTTATTGCAGCATACGAACGAAAAAGATAAAAGAAATAAGACACAATGAAGTAAGAAGACACTCAAATCCTGATACAACCATATACACTATAATTTCACTTAAAATTGATAATTGGAAGCTAGAAATAGATATATACACAAGTGAAATATATCTACACAAGTGACCTGCAAAGGTGCTTTGAAGCCAGAAAGCTAGAAACTAGAAACGTAGCTACTTGTACAATTTCGAGCATGTTCATACTCATTTCAACACTAGCTTTGGTCGATGCACTTAATAGGTTTCGGTTGTCAGGTGGCACATCAACAAACTTTAACGGTCGAGAAAGGAGAGCAGAGAAAAGCTAAATTCACCAATTCTCTTGTGCTTGTTCTGGAATACGATATGTTATAAAGGCACGGGTTGAACTAGGGTTCTCATCACCAAATTCTTGGTTTCCTTGTCAGCAACGGTGTATCCATCTCGATATTTGTACATGTAATTGGAAGCTCTGTAGATGTCAAACGCAGGTTTCTTGCAAGTGATAGAGAATGGAATATTACTACCCGGTCCTAGAAGCTCCCAGTTTAATTCTTTCATCATAAAACTGTTCATAGCGTTGAAATGATTGAGAGCATCCTCCTCTGTAGTTCCGGGATTGTCCTTCATATAACACGATATGCACGAAGCGTCTTCTCCATGGACCCTGTCAATCTGCATGCAATCCTCAATATTAATTACCATTATGACGTCATTGTAAACCAAAGACTGTGAAAATAATCATATTCAGATGCTAAATGCAGATACCTTGGAGGCATTCATGTCACCTCTTAGTCGGCCAATGGAGGAGGCCAAGTGATGGAATCTGGATGGAATATCAATTTCCTGCAAGGAGATGTCATCAGGAAGTGTTATGTCCATCGTAAGGATGGGCAATATCGCTATATGTAAACCACTGGTAATCTTGCTGTTCTTGAGGTATTCCTCAAACGTTGGGATGTAACCACTAGCAATCCACCTTGCTTCTTGCATATGAGCATCAATTATAGCCTCCCACTGCACAGATAGACAGGCAAAGTAAAATTCACCATCCTTCACTAGAGATTGAATAAGGTTAAAGTATAAATTTTCAAAGTGAAAGTGAATGTCAAAGTTAGTGAATTTAGGTGGATTGCAGATTCCTAGATTATCTCAAAATTTAACTCTTCCGATGATCCTGAAATTATAACATATTCCCACCCAGTTACGACATATTCCCAAAATCTGCCTATACTTATTTTCCATACCGCTTTTGGAGCATATTCAAGTGTATCCCGGCCCTGTGTCTCCTCGGTGTCCCGTGCCATTTCACTGACAAGTTGGTACAACAGCATGTAAACACTTTTCATATATGCAGGGAGGCACTCTATAGTGGATG
Organism: Pinus taeda; assembly: GCA_000404065.3. NCBI lineage: Eukaryota > Viridiplantae > Streptophyta > Pinopsida > Pinales > Pinaceae > Pinus > Pinus taeda. Next base: position 77,076 of record APFE030755930.1, read on the forward strand.
GATCCCATCTGATATTTCAAAGAAACGAAAATGGTATGCATTATATATATTATCGAATACTGTTGTATATTTCATTAAACTTATCAATTGAAACCATTATCACCTCTTAACTGCTGCTGTAAAGACTTCAAGCTCGTCAATTGTCCCGTAGGTGTCGTAGATGTCGTCCAGACAAGTCGCTATTTCACACAATTTTGCGAAACCCAATCTGAATGCAGAATGTTTCGGCTCCATCACAATACAAGAGGCCATAGTATAATATTCCACAGGGCGATGCCGAGTGAAGCTCATTTCAGATAAACCTGAAGCCTTCCACCATCTACACACAATTGACAGAGTCTTCAGCCAAGCTGGGGAAGATGTCTATTTGTAAAATAGCCCTTACCATGCTAATCTATATTTAAGTAAACAAATTTCATCTTAATTTCGATGTGCCAAAGGATTAAAAAGTCCACGTACGAACCACTACAGCTAATACTTTAGGCTGCTAAAAGATTGTAAGCTACAATTTGTTCCTTATATCTATGCTGATCTTAATGCACAATTAACTAGCAATAGTCCAGTAAGTGGCCATTTTTTTTTTTTTAATCTTTTTTTTGGGTGGATTTCTTTTCCTTTCTTTTAATTTGGGATCGCTTTTGGCTAAGATCAGTTCCTTTTGTTTTGTTTTGTTTGTTTTTTGGATTGGATTTGGAAATGTTTTTAAATATGATGAATAAAGCAAAGTAATAGGAGTGAAGTTATTGAATTTTTTTATTGATTAGATTTGATGGACAAGAGAAGTTACCAACTTTTTTCCTATTTGTCTGATTAAAAATATTAACAAAATCTACAATCAAATTGAGTTCAGCTCCAATAATATAGTGCTACTAAATTTAAATTACAGAATTCAAAATTAAGTTAATTGTTTAATCTTATTTTTCAGTACTAAAAAAGCCCTATTTATATAAATAACAGAAGAAAATTTACAAAAAATTACAGATAGACTGGCAAAACATGCCAATCAAAAACAGTTAGCAAATACAGTAAGGATCAAGTAGTAACAGCAAGAATCACTTTCCCCTAAAACATTAGAAGGAAGGATCAGAGAAAGCTAATATATGGATATGCTGTGTGAGATAGTAATAGTAAAAGATAAGATACAGCCCAAAACTTGGAACTTATAAACCCTGTTGTAAAAGAAAAGGTAGTCACCATCTGCGAAGGAGAAACACCACTGGGCAGAGGACACTGTGAAATGCCCAGTGGCCAAGCAGAAATAGTCCATCAACACGGATAAAAAAGGAAAAAAAAAATATATGCCATATTATAGGTTTTGTTTTCCAATAGAATAATATATGTCATTTGCCAGGTTCTTAAGATACACGTTTTTTTAATAATCTGTCAGTTTGCTTGTTATTTGCATTACAAAATATTCCTAAAATCTAGGATAAAAATAAAACTAATAGTTTCTCACTTTAAAAATGTCCAATTACATTGTTATTGCTTGAAAAGTTCCAATCACATTGTTATTACCTTGAAAGGCGTTGTAACTCTATATGTTGTAAGGAGTTCAAGATATTGAATTCCAATTTTGCAAGTTCCAAAAGTTTCTCTCTTGGCATCCTGCACAGTAAGGAAAAAATAAGAAAAGATAAAGAGTATCAACATTTCCATTTCCATACCGTCACCAGTGCACAAAATAGTATCAGTCGATGTTAAAAACTATGGACCAATGGGCCTACTCATATATAGTCCAAGGACTATCTGTGTCCTGTTCATGTATCTCTATATAACTCCTTGCTTCCCATCTGGGTACAGTTGACTGCCAGCCAAATTCCAGAACGTATTCTATCTGACAACCACAAAAATGTAAAGCCATTAAATATCAGAGATTGAATCAAATATAGCGTTATGAATAAATCAATAAAAGCCTCACCTCTTCGGAAAGACTCGAGGGTTGAATCTTTTGTAACATCTCTTTTAAATATCTCACGGCAAAGGTTTCAGCCTCTTCCATAACATTTTCCCCAGGAAAGGCAAGGAGGGAAGCCCGAAAGAGATTGAGTACGCTCCTGATCTCTCCAACTGTTTGAATAGAAGAACAAACAAACTGTCCATTTTGGCCTTTGAAGTGTTCGAACGCATCTGATGATGTATATTTATCAGTCACAGTTCAGCATAAGTAATTCATTGTAACTTAATTAATGAAATGTGGATACATATATAACCTGAAGAAACATTATATCCATGCAGTCGCAGAGTTCGAAATGCCAGTGACGTTGAATTGAGATCAGGTTATATATGTTCCAATAACTGCTGGCCAAAATGATATCTTGTTATAATTAAAGTATATTCATTACATATTTAATTAAGGTATTGAAAAGCTTCTAAAGAAACTCATCAAAGACAAGTCAGGGCGGAAACAGTGAGTTATGTTAAGTTTATATTTTA